>JAXCLR010000073.1:8311360-8329856 GCA_035584095.1 Annona squamosa
CATCACATCATTTTCTACTAATTTGACAAGTTTTACATAAAAAACTTTTCATCAAAAGTTTTACAACTTCCCAAACAAACTCATAATCTGCCCATTCATGCCTTTTGGAAATTTCTATCGTTTTCCGCTGTTCCTCTTTTTACGCGATTACCATCATTCTCTGTGTTAAATTATTATTCCTTTAAATATAAGCGATTATTGGATGGAAAAAACTTCCATAAGATTGGAATTGTATATGTCAGCAATCTCGCTCACATGACGCAAATTCCAATTTTAATTCTTGTATTTGAATCAAAGATTGCAACAGTCTTATTTAAGATTTCCTATAGTCATTAAAATATGTTGTTGTCCTATTACGCATCATCTGACCTCACTGGTTAGTGCCTGCACAATTTTATTTTATTATTTTTTTTAAAAAAGCGCGGGCTAGCCATGTGACTATTGAATAATTGATATACATAAGTCTCATTCTCGCGGTCAATATTGTTGCCGGATTTCTATATTTAGCATATTTCTTGTCCAAATTGAAATATGAGCGTAGCATGCTCTAATAAGGTGAGCTAATTAACGCTGATCTCCTGAGGAATTAAGGAAAGCTTATCATATATGCCTATATATGAGATTTCAGATAACATGGATATTAAATACACCCGGCGAGTCCAAGAGTGATAATTAATGGAATCTGCACCATCGATAAGCTCGTGATGTTTTTTTGACAAATGAAATGCGGTGCCATAAATTAGGAGATGAGAAGAGGGAGTAGGTTAGGATAAACATGATGAGGTGGGCCCAGAGGCGCAGTAACAGGAATTTTCCCGTTGGAGGGGACGTAAGCAGCAGCAAGTTGGCGCCACTCGTTCCAAATGGCCTCCCACTTCGCCACACTCCTGCCAACTGTCACGTCCCGTCCCCCTCCCCCTCCCAGTTTAAAGCCATGCAAACGGGAGCGACTCGGAGAGACACCAACGAAAGAAATTAAAAGAAAGGGAAAAAAAAAAAAAAGAAGAAGAAGGAGACGAGATAAGATAGTGAGTGAGTGAGCCACCGAACCAGTGATGGAGCCTTCCAAAAGCATCTCGCCTCTTTCCTTTCAGCCTCCCAATCAAGAAGCTCCCCCGTCCCCTGCTCCTCTCAAGAAGATTGCCGTCGTAGCCTCCATAGCTGCAGGAGTGCAGTTCGGGTGGGCGCTGCAGCTCTCCCTCCTCACGCCCTACGTCCAGCTGCTGGGCATTTCCCACACGTGGGCGGCTTTCATCTGGCTCTGCGGGCCCATTTCGGGCATGGTGGTGCAGCCCCTAGTGGGCCACCAGAGCGACCGCTGCCGCTGCAGGTGGGGGCGGCGGAGGCCGTTCATTGCCGGCGGGGCGGCAATGGTGACGCTGGCGGTGGTGCTGATTGGGTTCGCGGCCGACATCGGGCGGGCCATGGGCGACCCGCTGGGCGCCGGCAAGAAGAAGAGCAAGGCCATTGGTGTTTTCGTCGTGGGATTTTGGATACTTGACGTCGCCAACAACATGCTGCAAGGACCCTGCCGAGCTTTCCTAGCAGATCTTGCAGGCATCTCTCTCCCCCTCCCTTTCTCTCCCTCTCCCTCTCTGTCTCTGCTGCGAAAGTGTCAGGCATCACTACACGCATGGGTCGGGTCGGGTCGAGGTTGTTTAAATATGTCCGGCAGTCTGATTCCCCGCAGCACTTGCAGTATGTCGGCGTGCAATAGGACGGCGTGTCGAGTCTACGTAACCTCCGAACACATCATACAGTAGGAAAATATTGGAAATATGCAAGTGAAGGATAAACAATACTTATTGAAAAAAAAAAAACTTTCAAACTTTAAAAAAAAAGATATAATTCCATCAAAAAAAGAAAAAAAGGATATATTAAAATTAAATAGAAAAAAATATATTTTCTATTGTCGTGCAAATGCAATTAACCAACTGGTCCATGCATTTTGAAGTCTGTTTATGACATGTGTACAAACAGGTAGGGATCAAAGAAGAACGAGGGGCGCCAACGCTTTCTTTTCCTTCTTCATGGCAGTCGGCAACATACTAGGCTTCGCCGCAGGATCATTCACCCACCTGCACCAGCTCCTACCCTTCGCCAGCACTCCTTCCTGCGATCTTTACTGCGCCAACCTCAAGACATGCTTCTTCCTCGCCATCATTTTCCTCCTCACTCTCACCACCATCGCTCTCATCTCCGTTCCAGAACCGCCAATTGCCGCGCCTGCTATGGCCAACGAGACCAGCGACAGCAAAGCGGGGCAAGAACCGTCCCCTCTGGCTTTCATCTTCGAGATCTACGTCGCTCTGCGGCAACTTAATAGGCCCATGTGGATCTTGTTGCTGGTGACGTGCCTCAATTGGGTGGCGTGGTTTCCGTTTCTGCTGTTCGACACGGACTGGATGGGGAAAGAAGTCTTCGGCGGGAAGTTGGGCGAGAGGCTTTACAATCTGGGCGTTCGAACTGGCTCACTGGGGCTCATGCTCAATTCCATTGTGCTGGGGTGCACATCGTTGGCTATTGAGTTCTTGGCACGGAAGGTGGGAGTGAAAAGGCTGTGGGGCTGCGCCAATTTCTTGCTATCGCTGTGTCTGGCTATGACTGTGGTGATAACCAAAGTTGCGGCCTCCAAACGCATCGGCGTGCCAGGAACTTTGCCACCAGAGAATGTTAAGATCTCGGCCCTGGCTCTGTTCTCGGTTTTGGGAATACCGCTGGCGGTAACTTCGATTTCTTAGCCTTCCAAGATGTCTCTAAAGAGTGAAGAACCAATCTGATATTAATTACGTTTCAAATTTGACTTTCTTTCAGGTCACTTACAGCGTTCCATTTGCTCTAGCTTCTATCTTCTCGAACACATCGGGGGCAGGACAAGGTAATTTTTTTTTTTTTTTTTTCATAATCGATTTGGACGTCTATGCAAAATTTTCCCGCCATCCTTTCCAACTCACTTTTTTGAATTGAATAAACGTACAGGACTTTCGATGGGAGTTCTGAATCTGTCCATCGTTGTCCCGCAAGTAAGGTTCTACGCGAGTTTGAATAAAGAGTAATCGATGTTGAGAGATACTAATATTAACGTGTATTGATGATTTTGGAAAATGTTCGAACAGATAATAGTCTCTGTTGGGAGCGGTCCATGGGATGCGCTGTTTGGCGGCGGCAACCTCCCGGCGTTCGTTGTGGGAGCTGTCGCAGCTGTGGCTAGCGGAGTAGTGGCTCTTACATGGCTGCCTTCTCCAGTCCCTGACGTCCCCAAGAACGGAATTCCGAAAACAGATCAAATCCCCAGTTTCGCTTGACCTTCTTCAAACCCTGCTGCTGCGTGCCTTACTAATCCTTTTCACTGTTCCATTCACAAACAATGCTACGCTGGTTAGATGTAAGCAACATGATCTACATGAGAATAATGATATTAGCCCCGGAGTGGTGGGCTGGTGAGATTTGGCAAATGAATCTCCACCATCATTTTGAAGCTTCAATGGAACTTTTTATCACTGAAGATAGTGTTTAGTACCTTCTTCTTTTTCCCCCAACCAAAACAAAAACAAACAAAAAAAAAAAAAAAAAAAATCCAACAGAAATTATCATTTGCAAATTGTAGATTAGTCGCATCAGGAATATGAAACACGTGAATCCATCCCTATGAACGCCGCAGCTAATCCCGGCCCTTCTGCATTCTACCAAGACTCGTTGCACCCTTCAGTGTGGGGGAGCAAGCCGCGGCTAACACAGAATGAGCCTGCAGGAACCGTGGACAGCCAAGTTGATGAGGCCTATAGTTACTGATTATTGCTCCCTACTAACTGAAATGCCACTGATATCCTCGAAAATGAGTGCATAATTAATGGTGTTAAAAAATTTTTGGCATAATCAAATTCCTAAAATCAATAATCAACATTGTTTATAGCTTTTTAATTGAGAAAAAGGATTTTTCTTGGTTTAAGTTAGGTGAAACAAAATTTCGATTTGATCAAAATCAAGCACACAATTTTTCTGAATATAAGTTTTATACAGCATAGGTGACATGCCAACGCTAAGTGGCTTTGCGTCGTTGAGTTCCGCGGACTCACCTTCCTGTGATCGGGAAATCCGCCCTCAGCTCCATGGTAGGGTGTAAATACCCCACTAGCCATCGTGCATCCGCTTCACGCTCATCTAGCCAAATTTCTCCTCCAGCTGATTAATAAGTAGCAATTTAGTAGTGGCCATCTACCTGCTTTTTTTTTTTTTTTTTTTTCGTTTCCCACGAAAGCCAAATTTTGATTGCTAAATATGTTTTATAATTCACTAGAAAAATGATAGTTATTGCAACTGCTGTCGTCAACACACAAGCATTTTGGCAATCAAATAAAAATTAAGTCCCTAATATGAAGAAAATTAGAAGCATATGTGAATCTCTTTAAATGTAGTTAAAAAATAAAAATTAAAATTAACTTTCAGCCACTTCAGATAATTAATGCAAGATAATTTATCCTTTGAGGTCAATCTACTCATTTAAAAATATTCTAAAAATTATTCATTTATTAAAAATTAAAAATAGAAAATGCAATATCATCGAAAAATTTATAAAGAATTTAAGTTACTTTATCCATTAATTTGATAAATATATATTATTATTATTATTATCATATTATATAGAATGGAAAATATTACAATTTCAAATAACATTTCTATGTGCATGGCCGGGTAGATAATTTTTATTAATAAAGTAAGATATTTATTACAAGAAAAATTAATTTTAGTTATGAAGGATTCCGGTACGGTCTTAAATGGAGTGCTTTGGTTTTTGTTTATCATCATTGTTATTAATTTACTATTCTTACAATCTTATTTTTCACGTGAAAATTCATTAGCTGTTCAAACCCGTAAGGATGCAGTTTACTTCTGCTTGTGAAATCGAATCATATATGGAAAGTTACATGTCAAGCACATCATATATGTTTTTATCAAAACATAAAACTTATATTTAAAAATATGCGTATGTGTCTATGATACGATCCATTGAAATTCTATTTTACAAAGTTTGTTTTAATTAAAAATTAGTTAAATAAAAATAAAAATTATGTTTATTATTTAATTTTAGGAATTAGATTATGCCAAAAAGTTTTAACACCTCAAATTACGTACATAGAATTTCCTTAAGACAAGGTTGGGAATCGATAATCACACACTTTGGGCCCCATCAACCAATTTGGCTGTCTAGCCTAGCTTTCACTTGCTCATGTAATCACTCATGTTCACGGCTCGGATAAGACGGCTATGGGATGAGAATTTTTATTCTTACAAAAAAATATTTTTCTCATCTTCAAAAAATAACAATTTATCTTTCTTATTTTCATATAATTTTTATTTTTCCTAGCTCATAACAACATTTGTTCATTTCACATTGTCATTTCATCCTCATCTAATCTAAGAAGACTTGAACATGACACACGTAAGTCATGAACATGATGAGCCTTGTGGTGCATAATAGCAATCTACAAAATCAGCTTGTTACATCTTTCATAGAGTCGTCCACTTCCGAAGATCTCCCCTATGCGATTCCCCTTCCTTCCGCGAGTCCTCTCAAGAAGATAACAGTGGTAGGCTATTAGCATCCATAGTTGTAAGAGTACAGATTAATTGGGTGTTGTAGCTCTCTCTCATGCCATACATGCAACTGCTGAGCATTCCACACAAGTGGGTTGCTTTAGTAGTGGAAATCAAGGCAAGTTAGACTAGGTTGACCTTGCTTTTTAAAAATTTTTATCCATCTTTATTTGTTTTATATCTCAGGACAATGTTAGTTTGACTATCATATTTTTCAATAGATATTGGGACAAACTTTAGATTAGTCTCAAATCAATCTTGAGATGAGAAGTTAGGTAAAAAATGTAGTTCAAATACAATAATTTTAAGAATTTCTCAAAACAGTATCGAGATGACAAGTCAAGTAAAAATACAGTTCAAACAGAATAATTTTAAGATTTCGAACAAATATTAAACATAAAAACACATCTATGTGAAATTTAGATTTTGTATGTTTCATTATTTTATTAGTTAAAAAAGTAAACATTATTACTAACAAAATATGAGTAAGTATAGTACATCTTTATTATAATAAGTGAATAAAATAAACTTTATTTAGGATGAATTTTGGCATTTATAAAAATATTTTCCTAAAATAATAATACTTTTTGTGAGAGTTTCCAAAATGATAAAAAAATATATAATTATGTATAAGATTTATTTGTATATGCAAATGTCTCTTATTGTTTTTTATTTTGTTAATATAATTAATTATAAATAATGAGAGAATTCTAAAAAAAGAGAATACATAAAAATATGCTTATAATTTATAATAAATAAATATAAGGTCATGATTGTTTGGGTCGAGATATAGTTGACTCATTTCGACTCTATTTTTGAGTTGGATCAAATTTTCTGACTCATTCGAGCAATTCTAATATAACCAAAGGAAAATAAAACTAATTCTAATTTCAAAAAGTTGTTATAAATTAAAAGTATGAAAATTTTATTTATTAAATACCAATTATTTTGATAAACAATTACGTGATATCTAAATTTTTTAAAAATTCAAAGAGAATTTTTAATTAAAAATTAAAGACATATAATTTGGAAAGAATGGATCCATCTATACAGTTCATAACAATATAATTCCAGGCCAATCAGGGGATATCCTAGTTTTATGAAGGTATGTGAATGTTGATCCAGGCTTCTAGTACTGGGCGCATTGTCTCCATTGTAACCTGATGTGTGTTTGGAAAATAATAAAACTTTTGGTGAAGAATTTATTTATGTAAAATTTTTTAAAATATTAGAAAATAATATGATATGATAGGAATAATGATGGGGAGAAAAAAAAATAAAGTTAAAATATAAATGTTAGATGTATGGGTAATTTATGTAGAAATAATTGAAAAATAGATTAGTTGTATAGGAAGAAGTAAACAAATAATTAAAAAATAAAGTAGTTGTGAAGAGTGAAAAATGTTAGATTAAAAAGTTTTAGTTGTTAACAAATACTTTTGTAATAAAAAAAACTTATTGTATATTTAAGAAGTAATAAAACTTTTGAATGAAAGATTTTTTATGTAAAAGTTTTTAAAGTTATGTAAAATGATATGATATAATAAAGATAATGATAAAAAATAAAGAGAATATAGTTAAAATAGATAGGTTATTTATATTAGTAGTAATGTGTAAATAATTAAAAAGTATGATAGTTATATAGATAATGTTTCAATGCGGCCATCCGCCTAGAATTTCAATTTTTAATATTTTTTGAAAATTTTTTAACGAAACTCTTAATCTAAGTGTATTTAATCTATAAACTAAATTTTACAATTTTTGAAAATGCGTATATATTTTTTATTTTTAAAAAGGGGATTTAGTAATTTTTAAATGACGAATATATCCCTATTTTTAAAATAAAAAATACATAAATTTTCAAAAATGATAAAACTAGTTAAATATAGGTAAATTAAGAGTTTATAAAAAATTTCAAAAAATATTAAAAATAGAATTTCCAACCGAATGGATTGAAATTTTAATACATCCGGTTGTATTGAAGTTAAACCCTAGTTATATAGGTAATTAAAAACTAAAATAATTATGAAGAGTAAAAAGTTTTAGAGACATTTGACAACCAATAAGTGTTGGATGGGATGATATGACATGACATATATTTTTTCAATAATTGATTCTACGATTAAATTACTCTATTTTCCCAACTTTAGCTTAATATTCAAACTATTTTTCTTTTCAACTATTGTATTTATTCTAACTTTACCCATATTATTTCATATCAATCACATAATTATCAAAATATTCTATTTTCCACTTCCACCTTATCCCACAATTTTACCAAATCCCACATTTTTCAATATCTTCTAATAGATTGAATAATTTTAGTTGAAAAAGCCTCAATGTTAAAGAAACACACCCTTAATTTGTGGGCAATAAATGTCTAATCATTGGGGGCAACTCAAGTGAAATATAGGGTGTGTTTGTTAATAAGTAAAAATTGTCAAGTTAAAACTTTTTCAATTTAAAACTTTCCACTTTCCACAACTACTCTATTTTTTAATCATTTCTTCATATTTTTTATACAATTGCCTTAGTTTTCAATCATTTCTACACAATTAACAATACAACTAATCTATCTATTTCAACTTTATCCTATTTATTCCTCATTATTATCCCTATCATATCACATCATTTGATAACTTCTACTTTATACACGTTTTTATCAAAAGTTTTACTCATTCCAACACACACTCATAATAGCCACGTAGCTTATAAATTAGTATTTTTAAAATTTCGGTGAGGGAAGTTACATTCCACTGCAGATTCAGCCATAAAACCCGCATATCCGTTAAAATTGCCAACGGCTCTCCACTGATATTCAAATTCAAATTCGGCCAACCTCGATCGAAATTGCGTGATTGTTTAAAACACTTCATAAATTTTCTGCGATCCCACGACCATCTACCTGCAGCGTTAAATTGCAACATAGTGGTCGGGTCTGTCGTATAGCTCATCCCAAATCAATACTCTAAAAGCAATTTCAACGTAGTGCCACATTTTAGTTCTCACTTCGTTTAAGAAATTGGACCCAAAATCCGTTTCACCAGTAGTCATAACGCCAGTCTCGTGATGGAGGGAATTTCTCGTTGCATCTCTCAAAACGGTGGTAAACTAGTATCGGATCCTGTTGTCATTTCATTTCAAGAACAGCGTTGCCCACTTGCTGCGGCAGTAGCTCTATTTCTGATCTTCTTCCTCCTCCTCCTTTCTGACATTTTCTCGTACATATAGGAAAGAAGAATTCTCTGGAAAAAGCAGAGGAGATGGAGAAAACAACGGAAGAGGAAGAAGAATTGAAAATCCCCTTCTTAACCGTCCTGAAAAACGGTGTAATTCTCAAGAACATTTTCCTAAACAGCCCCCGATTGCTCCCCGAATCGCGGTCCTCGAAAGAAGCCAGGGAAAGTGGCCATAAGCCATACAAGGGAGAGGAGAAATTTCTTGTCGGGAGGCACCCAGATTGCCACATCGTGTTGGATCACCCCAGCATTAGCCGATTCCACCTCCAAATAATATCGCGGCCATCGTTGCAGCGGCTTTCTGTTATCGACTTATCATCGGGTAGAGTATTCTCTGAAATCAATGAATGAGGCTCTTTTCTTTTCCCCATTTTTTGCTTCTTGGGTTTTATGTGGTCATTTCTCTGTTGCAGTTCATGGGACTTGGGTTTCTGGGCGCAAGATCGGATCACAAATTGCAGTGGACATGGTGGAAGGCGACAAATTGAGGTTAGGTGCATCAATGAGGGTTTACGAACTGCACTGGGTCCCCTGGAGTCAGGCCTTTGAGACGGAAAAGCCGATCGTACCGGCGGCTCAGGCACCTCAAGAAGAGGAAGAGACGTCCGAGGTGATACTCCCTCTCCTGTCAGGGTTCTTTAATTTGGTTAATTACACTGGCAAGTCGGACTAGAATGTGGGTTTCTAAAACTAGCTTCCTCTACAATCTCTCCTTGAATGAACAATAATGTTGGTCTTAAAGGATCTATCTAACTTACTCGATTACGCATTTCCTACAGTATGAGGATGTTTTATCGACCGTAAAGAAACAAAACGATGCTTGGACCACGAGTATTCCTTCAGCTCCTCCTATGCTTGTTAAATCCATGAGTTCTTCATCGCCTGATGTTCTATCAGATGATAAGAGGCTAACAAAAGGAGGGAACCTAAATCTTGAAGGTCCATTAGCCAGCCTGGGCTTATTTGAAGCAGAACACAACAGCCCAGAGAGAAGAATGCCAGAACAGAGCCAGATTGGAAGGTATTGGCCAGCAACCCTTTATGCAGAATCAGTGAGGTCATCTATGCCAGTTGAAAATCTTTCAACAGCTCTTGTTCAATTGGAAACAGAGAACCACAGCCCAGAAGTGTCGTTGTCCGACAATAGAGAAAATGAAAGCCCACCTGTAAGTAGATCAAAAAAGAGCAATAGAACATCTAGCATTTGGTCAAGAAGATGCAAATCTGTTAGCTTCCTTCGTATCCAAACTAGGAGGAGCGGAGAAAAGGTGGATGAGAGCATTGATGACTTGATTGAAGTGGAGGATCAAAATGAGAATACACATATTGAATACTGTAGCGGGGTAGAACTGCTAGACAAGGTTCTTTTTGAAGAATCATATCAGTCCGACGAGGAAAAGTTGACTCCAGCATCTATTGGTCTAAAATCAGGGAAGGGGGTTGTTGAAAAATTGCAGATGGAACTGGTGCAATTCGCTTCTAATGAAGAAGTGCCTTACAAAATTCCTTTCACAGAATCATATCCATCAGATAAGGAGAATATAACACCGATAACCTCAGGTCGTCTAAAGTCAAAGAAGTTCAATTTTGAAATGGGGCATATGGAACCACAGAAATTATCTTTAAAGAGTATTGTCGCTGATATGGATGCAGAGAAAGACAATTTTCCTTCAGACAAAGAGAATCAAACACCTAACCCTTTACGTGGTTCAAAGCTGAAGACGCCAATTCCCAAAAGCCACCAGAAGATACAGGTTATATCGCAAAGAAATGCTACACGGTTACCATTTCAGCCTCTGCTAGAAATCTCAACTGCCAAGAGCAAGTCTCTTTCTGGCTTTCATCCTTCTCCAAGAAACAGCAATTCAGTGAACCATAGCCAAATTTCCAATCGAAACAACAGCACTTCTGTTGTAAGTGGCTTTGATTTCCGCATTGCATTTAAGTTTTCTTTCTATGAAACAGTAAACAGGACATTGAGAAAATATGAAAATTATGGTTATTATTCTATCCTGGTTGGACACATGGTTTGGCATCCAGCAACACGGTCACCAACAGTTAAACTGGGAAAGGACCCAAAATATGACAGATGAATTTTCATTTCTGGTCAGTTGTAGATTATTAATAAGTATTTAAGGAAATTAAGATAATTATCTATAGGCAAAATTTTGGCTGCACCTTTCATTGCAAAATTTTGAATTTAGCAAACATGGTAAATTCCAAGCATGTTAAAGTATGGAAAATGGACTGTTGTCGAACACACCCAACTCTGAAAATAATTGCCCTTCCGCTGAAAATATATCAAATTATTTTGCAGAGCCAATCCGTGGATCAAATTGTTCATAATTTCGGCGAAGGAAAAAGGAAATGGAACATGGTGGTGGATGCTAGCACTTTAGTAGACGAAGAATCAAGGAAGTCACTTAAGCTGCTAGAAGGCCTCAAAGGAACTCATCTCATCATCCCAATGATGGGTAATTTTATTGTCTTCCAATATTACGTTTCAGAAAAAAAAAAAAAAAGATTAAGGAAGTCAATGTTTGGTCATCCACTTTTACATTGCATAACCAAAGTAAAACAGAAATAACCATGCTGCAACTATTTTTATTAATAAATATATTGCAATTATGTTATTCCAAAATGCAACCACAAGAGATATGCTGTAACAGCTGATCATCATTCAGTAGTTTCATCATTTCTATCCAGAGCTGAACACTGCATTGGATGAAATGCTTATGCCTCGTAGCCATCTTTCTTTTATTAAATCTTTATTGATCTTCATATGCTTTCCTTCCCACAGTCATAAGGGAACTTGACTGTCTGAGGCGTCAGGGAAGCAGGTTTAGGAGGGGCAATGTGGCTTCTTCAATACTTCAATGGATAGAAGAGTGCATGGTAAAAACTGCGTGGTGGATTCATGTTCAAAGCTCAGCGGAAAGTGTGGCAATAGCACCAACTCCTCCTGCCTCTCCTCAATCCCGATTAAGCAGTGGAACTGTAGATTTTCCTGCTGGTACAACTAGTTCAGTGCCATTTTCTAGCTATGGAAGTTTAATGGAGATTGTCTCTCCAACAGCAGAAGATCATATCCTTGAATGTGCTCTTCTTTTCAAGCGAATCAAAGAAGAGGGACAACTCGTCCTCCTTTCAAATGATGTTGCTCTGAAGATTAAGGCAATGGCAGAGGTATTACTTTTCCTGTTGCTCATCTCTCTCCTGTTTGATTGAATGCGGGTATTTTGATACAAAAAACCATATTTTTCACCGGCAATAGTGAAATGTTCTTCTAAAAGCTCTATTTTTTTTGGGACATTATTGTTCCTATTGTTTAAAAAACTGTGTCCCGGTATCTTTGATGTCTAATAGATGCAACATTATAGCCCATATTTGGTTTCCATCTGACTGAGTAAAAGTTCTGGCACAACCAGGTTCGCCGGTTGTATTATGTTTTTGGCACAACCAAGTTCGCTGGTTGTTTGATGTTGGTTCCCTTGTCCAACCATAGCAATGATCTATTTAAAAAATTCCAATTGCCCTTTTTTTCCTGTATTATTTCTATTTGGCAGTGATCTGACAAAAACGAGTATGTATGTTGTTTCTTTGTTTCAGGGATTGGTTTGCGAGACTGCAATGGAGTTCCGTGACAGTCTTGTGAATCCGCGTTCAAAGAGGTTTATGTGGGCAGAGAGCACTCCAATTGGACCGACTTGGTCATCTTCCTCAGATGATGCAGTCCTGAAGGAGAACTATATTTACCGCCCACCTGCAACAAGAAAGGCGGGGAAGGCAACAGAGGGTGCGAAGGGTCTGAAGCTTATACTGCTTCATAATTCGCAGTATGGGCAAATGAACCAAGTTACATGAATGACTGCGGCTCTTTTCTCTTGTTAATATCAAGTTGATTCATCAAATGAATTTGTTTTCAAACTACTGAGAAAACTCATATCGATACGAGAAATGATTTGGTATTTTCATTACATTCGTTCAGGATGCAGTGACCTTTGAATTGCGACCAGAGGTCCATTTGAATCGTGACCAACATTTTGCCTGCATAAGCGCTCTTCCAGCATATATATATTTTTTAATCTCTCTCTAGTCTGTTCCGTAAGGCATTGGTTTCACCGTTCTGCCGGGAAGGCTGAATCATTACTGACCATTATTTATAGTGTTAGTATACTATGAATAATTTTTTGTATTCTTTTCATAGAATTTTTCTTTTTAAAAAATAAAACTGTTACTTATATTTAATTCATAGAACAAATTTTACCATTTTTAGAGATATGAATATATATTTTTTAATTTCACATATTTTACCATTTTACCGTTCTGCCGGACTGCATTTTAATAATTTTCAAATAACTAAAACACTCATATGTTTGAAATTTAAAAAAAATATACATATATGCATCTCAAAAAATGATAAAACTTATATAACCAAGAATTTTACTCCTAATTTCACTTATACTCATAAATTTTCAAAAATTCCTTTCATAGTCATGAATTTTCATTATAATTTCACTTATACCCATGCAGTTATGGATCCATTAAAAAAGTCATTAACTCTTTGAAAAACGATAAATACACGTAGTTCTAATTATAATTTTATAATTACTAAAAAAATTAATCATATATTATTTGAAAACGAATCTTTAACTTTAAGCAAAACAATTTTAAATTACACTAAAGCTTGGACATATTTGTCATTTTGTAGAGGGGGATAATAGTCCTTTTAATGGATCCTTATAGTGTAAGTATAAGTAAAACTAAAATGAAAATTCGTGGGTATGATAGAAATTTTTAAAAATCCACAAGTATAAATAAAATTAAAAATAAAATTGGTAGGTATATTGAAATTTACCCTAAAAAATTTAAAATAAATATGCATCAGGATATACACAGCCATCCCTCTTATTTATAATAGTGAGTGAAAACTCTTTACCACGAATCCAAATATTACGTTGCCACAGATAGCTGATCGCCTGACACCCCATGTCAACCGTCACTAGGTGAAAGCATTCTCCAAAAATCATGCCGCGAACGTCGTCGTCCTCGAAAGACGTCTTAAAACCCACCTGACGCGGATGAGATAGTTTTCAAGCTGTTGAAATGGATAGCTGTAGAATATCATTCCCAAATAAATAGGTAACTAATTAGGGTTAGTTTTGGAACAGAAAAAAGTAATTAAAAAAATACAACTCCTACCTAATAACTTTAACCGTCTAATAATCATACCTTTTCTATTATCATCCCTATCTTTCTAATTATTTTTTCACATTTTTATATCATTATTATATCCATTTTGACTTCATTTTTTTTTTTTTTTGGTTATTTTAACTTTATTCTTGAATACTATTTCTATCGTATCACATTGTTCTCTAATTTTTTCAATTTTTTTCATTCCCACTTTTTTCCAAACAGAAAAACTAGTGTTATTTTTCTTGTCACAGACTCACAGGGATAAGAGGGGATGAGCGCTGAGCAATGCCATTGTCAAATAACGGAAAAAGCAATGAATTTTTACTCCGCCTGGTCTTACCGGCTCTCAGAACCTCAAGTAAAGAAGGCAATTTTTTGCTTATTTATTATCGATTTACTTGTTAAATAACGTATATTGCACCATACTCCATGCCACGCTGATTTATTAGCAAAAGTTGGTCCATGATCAAGAATACGATGACCACAACATTCACATGAACTAAATAACGATTTTATTAAGAACAACATAGAAAATTACAGCACATCAGAGTTGGAATTCTCAACATTTTTCTGAATACCATTAGAGGACCCATGAGGCAGGAAAAGAAAGGAACTGTCACCCACCTCAAACTCTCTACGGGGGAAATCAACCATTCCACCAAAGTTGCAAGCATCAAAATCCATTGGGGTGAAGTAACCATGATCATCATCAACCTTCACGTCCAGGGAAGGAAAACTCCCACTACTGCTTGAGCTGAAGTCAAATCCCTTGCTTCCCATCCTAACAGGTGCTTCATCACTTTGCCCATTATCAGATGCCCCTGAACCTTTAGCTTCATCAGCAGGAAGAACCGGAGTATGGCCCTGGAAAAGTGCAACGTGCCCAAATAGCTTGTCCTTCCTGGAGAAGGTTGTGCCACAGGAGCATAGCCATTTGTCACGCCCGCAGTGTTTTTCATGAGTTTTCAAATCTGCAATGACGGAGAACTTCTTGCTGTTGCATCTGCTACATGTATAACTCTTGTCACAGTGGCTCCTCTTGTAATGATTTTTCACACAAAGAAGCGTCTTCAGTGGCTGAAATTTCTTGTGGTCCTTATTCCGTTTGCAACCCACAAAGGGGCAGGAATACCGTTTTATAAGTGGGGGCTCTGGATTTGAATCCTTAGTAGGCTTTGCAAGGGCAGCTGGTGTCTTATACTCATCCCCATGACCTCGCATGTGCATCCTCAGATTTGCATCACGCTTAAACCCCTTCCCACAGATTGAGCAGAAGTGGGTATGTGGAGCCAGAATTTCATCCTTTTCGAGCTGCAACACTTCATATGAACCAGGGGAAAGATTCTCCCCTTCAGCAGCATCTTCAAGGTCCTTTGCATCATGCTCTTCGATGCCAACGGGTTCAGAACTTTCAACACTGAAAGTGGGTGGTTTGGGTTGATCGACATATTGCTGCTTCTCAGCAATAACCCCTTTGATCTGATCATCATAACCCATATTGTCATCTTCTCCCGCTGCCCTGCTTTCATTTGGCTGCAAACCAGCACCCATGCCGAAGTTTGCGGCAGATCCAAAGACACTGCCCAATGGCCCAAACGTGTTTGCTCCAAAGGGCAAGTTCTTTGCTGATGGAAGAAGGGTGCCTGCTGTTGAGATCAACTGAATAATTATAGAAATCAGATCAGCGGTGAGAAGCTGCTGCTGTGCAGCTTGTTCATTTGACCGACCTGAAAGCTGACCATCTGGACCAATGCATGAACGGACTATCTCCTGAAGCTGGTGAATCTTCTGCTCTAGGAAAGCAAGGTTGTTTAACATGGCCCTAGGATCCCAGTCTTGACAGGTCTGATTAAGGAGTGCTTCCAGCATATCTAACTGATCAGAGCGTTTGACCTCATTGTTGGAATTATCTGATCTAATTGACGAGCATTCTGAAGAATGTTGAAACTCAGCAAAACGTTGTTCTATCCCCACAGCATAGCCTAGATTAGGTGAGCGAACCCATTTCGTCGGTGGATCAAAATGTGTGAACCTCGAATTGGAAATGAAATTCTTTGATGCATCGTTAGCAGTAGCAGATTTTCCAGACATTTGGGAAGATTGCTTCTGCTTGAGATCCATATGCAAAACCAAACTGGCGCGGAAAAGACAGCCAACTAGCAAAATTTTCTATTCGAGAATAACTCCAATCCCTCTTATCTCTCCAAACACCTTCAAGTTCCTATCTTTCACAGCAAACACCAACCCAAGATCCAGAATTTTTTCGATTTCAAAGATAAAAAGAAAAACCTATTACCACTTCAAGACAGCCATAAAATCCTCTTTCTCACCAAAAAGCAGTAGCCCTAATATCTTATATTTCATCTCCAACTGATTCCCAAACCCCGACAATCACCTTCAGCTCTAAAATCAACCCACAAACCAAAGTTTCTCTCCAAGATTCCGGTCTCAAAATCCTGTTTCCTACCGCGAAATCACCCTTAAGATCCTACCTTTGACCCCCAACAAAAACCCCCCTTAGCCGAAAAATCAACCCAACACCACCATCCACTCAAATACCCACAAACTCAAGGATCATAGCCAACAATCGAACTCTCCCAAATTTCAGGACATTCCAAAGGAAATAAAAAAAAAAAACTTCGAAAACGCAAGATGATGACTTACAGAGAGAAAAAGAAATGGACACAGAACTCCTCTCTTCCCATGGAGCAAATTCAACAAATATAAAAAGATACGAAAACGGAGAGCAGCAGAGACTCTCCCGTCTACATCAGCACATAGAAGTGTAGAACCTTACCAGACCTACACGCAGCGAATAGGATGAACATCAATTCGTCGCACGTGCTGCGAGAACTCCACACGTAGCGAGGGGCAGGCCAACAATTGGAAAAACCAAAGCACGCGCCATTTGTAAAAACTTGTAAATATTCACGTGCGTGATTGCATTTGAGAGGATATATATTTTGGCATTTTACAAGAAAAATAAATATTACAGATTTTAATGATTTATTTGCAAAAAAATTTATATAATTTAATTATAATTGCCAATATATATTGCTATCTTCTATAATTTACAACCATTTGCAAGCCTATCCATTACATTAGATTTATCATGAAATTTTAAAAAATAAAAATTTAAAATAGTCCCTATTCTTAAAAATATGTCAATTTGCTAGTTTCGACTAAATAAATTATGTTATTTTAAAATTTTATTAAAATAAATGACTTATGCTCTTACCTTTGTAATCGGTAGAAAAATTTTCAAAATTATTCCAATAAATGGTTGAATTTTTTTTACTAATACTGCAATTCAAGAGCAAGGAATGAAATATGAGCAAATTAAATACGTTAAATAATTTAATTTTATTGTATTTAAAGTTAAAAACAAATTAAATAAAGAATATTAGCACACCGATGATAAAAATATCTAATTTAAGCATTATGAGAGAGGAAGATGAGGGTAATTTTAAATTAAAATTATTTTAAATATTTTTTCCATAAAAATTTAATATCACGGGTACACGTATAAGTAATTGGAAATTGTATAGAGGAAGAATTGCTATTTTAGAATTAAAAAGAATATATATATAGTTATGATCAAATTATTCGTTAATATTAAAGATTACTCTTAAAATTTTTTGTAAAAGAAACCCTGCACAATTATCAATTTCCAGGAAAAAAAACTTTTAATTTCTCATAAAGTATTTTCAACCTTGAATGATTGTTGAGTTTCCACTGATGCAAAAGAAAATTGCCTTTACAAGCTTCCATGGAACCATAAATTTGCAACCGACCATAGCCCCCTTTTTCCTCCGTCCCGCCGATCTGTTGCGTGAGGCGAGAAAGATAGAAATCATGTCAGCGCGAGTAGGATTTACACGCTCACAGCTTGCCGATCGGTTTCCGTGTCTTTTGACTAGCTCTGTCTGCGCCCAATTAAAAGACCCTACCGGTGCTGCTGCGAAGTAGGCTGCTTTATGTACTCTGCGAGACAACGGAATGTCACATACTTACGGACTTAATAATATAAGAAAAATCCATATAATTACAAATCCAGGCCTTCTTAAGCACTCCAATGAAAAATTATTTTTAAAATTTTTAATTGAAAAATTAAATCCATTATTTTTCTATTTTCGATTAAGAACGAAATTTCAAAAGGAATCACAACTCGAATTTTTAATATCTAGAAATTAATTCGTGGGTATGGCTTATCTGCATGTGAGTTGATAATTTGACAGATTTTTGGCGGAACGGGTGTATTATGGATGGGGGAAGCAGTTAAGATAACGATTAATATTTAGCAGATCCTTCAGAGCATCCGTGCGAAATTCGATACATGCATCCAACGAAGCGTGGACTGCGCAGCCCTTTCTAAGTTTCCACTAGGGGTGGGATCGGGGCGGGTCGACCCGTGACCCGCCCCGCCCGACCCTGTTTTAATACCGGGGCGGGTCGGGAGGTTGGGG
>JAXCLR010000073.1:8329956-8378479 GCA_035584095.1 Annona squamosa
TAAGGGTCAAACAAGATTTTTGAAAAGGAGGGTCAGGGTTGGGCACACCCTGACCCGCCCCGACCCGCCCCGATTCCCACCCCTAGTTTCCACCAACAAAGCTAAAAAACAAGGAAAAAGAAGAGCGGGCAAAAAGGAGAATTTATGGATCCAATTACGGCAACATCCTTTTGAGAAAAGTTAATTTTCTAATAAAATATACCCAAGCTACGGCCTTTGACCCATCCCAACCGTCCAATCCAATCAATGGATCGATTCGGATTGAGACCGCAAGATTTCTATTCAATTCCTTTTCTAAAGAAGTCTGCTTTTGGTTGCAGGGATGCTTGGAAAAAAAAAAATTGATATATCTAGAACGTTGAATTTTTATGCCGCCCATGTGATGCATGGACAAAATGAAAGGATAAAAACTGGCCATCATATGGCAAGAGTTAATCTTTCAAGAGTGGACGTGATAGATAACGAACGGTGGTTCCCAGTCCATGTAAATGATGGTGGCGAATGGCAATTATGCCATGCTGTCGGACCTATGTCGCCTTCGGCTTACGCACATAATAACTTAGTATGAATTTTATTTGGAAGCTTGTAATTTTGCAAAATTGAGCTTAAACCAGATATGGTTATTTGATCCTATAATTAATTCTATTTGGCTAGGCACTTCAATTAGACTTCTTGCTTCAAACTTCAAAGTTCCAAGGGTGAATGATGAGATTTTTTTGAGTTCAAAACCAACTTTCCAATTTTCAATAGATTTCTCATCTAATATACTTTTTTACATTTCAAATACTATCTTTCGATATTTTTATACACATTAATATATTCTTATCTTATTTCTACGTCTCATTCAAGCCGTATGAATAGTTTAGAACAGTTATATTTTTGGAAAACTAAATACGGGAAATTAGAAGTCCATAGTTTGGCTGTAAAGATTTTTCATCTGACGTGTTTTTTGTAGGTAATTTTAATCATATAATAGTTGAAATGGCTTGAATGAGAGTGGACAATAAGATGAAAATGTAATTATGAGAAATTTCATTCCATACACATCTCGTTCAAGCCCATAAGATCCTTGGCTTGAATGGGAGTGGAAAATAAGATGAAAATGTAATTGTGAAAAATTTCATTCCATACACGCCCCGTTCAAGCCCATAGGATCCTTGGGAACACCCCCACTCTTCAAATAAATGATAAATAGTCTATAGAAACTAAGCAGAATGTGTAAGAGTTAAGGTTTGGGTACAGTAGAATTCGTTATACCCCCACTTAAGTTGCAGTTGTATTAATCCTTGCCCCAACAATATATACTTGGTTGAGGTTTGTAATTCAATTTTTTCTTAAATTAATTTCGGTGATTCGCAAATATACTCACTTAGTTTAATCATAATTGCAAATATAACCACATAATTTTAAAAATTACAAATTACGCCTACATGGTTATACTTGCAAATATACCTGCGCTGTTATGACTCTGTTACTGCACCATTACAGCATGAGTATATTTGCAAAGGTATACAAACTATATGAGTATATTTTCAATTTTAAAAATTAAGTAAGTATATTTAGTTTTTGTATTAAGTCACTAATGACTTCATAACAGCGTAAGTATATTTGTAAATATAGTCGTACTATGCGAGAATAATTTACAAAATTTGAAACCATGTGGATATATTTGCAATTATAATCAAACTATGTTGGTAAATTTGCAAATTGCCTAATTAACTTTCAAACCAATTCCTGCACCAACTGCATTCAAGAGAGGACCTCAAACAAATTCTGATAAGTGATGAGCCACACAAAGCATGATGGCAAGAACGCTAGCCAAGACGAATAAAATCATTAGTGCAACAAGCCTAAAGCCTATGGTATTAGTCCACCAAAATATTACATAATGGATAACCACCTACAACTAATGTATATAAAAATACTATTATATTTTGGGATGATTTGTAAATACGCCCACTTATATCAACCATAATTGTAAATATATCAACATAATTTTAGAAATCACAAATAATCCTGCGTAATTTGACTATAATTGCAATATACTCACGTCATTATGATACTATTAATGTACGGACACAATCTAAGTATATTTGCAAAGATATACAAATATACTCATACAATTTTCATATCTTTGCAAATATAATTACATCATGATGGTGCAGTAACGATGCTTAATGGTATAGGTATTTTGTAATTATGATCAAACTATGTACTGATTTTTAAAACTATGTGTACATTTGTAATTATGGTCAAACTTAGTTGGTATATTTATACATCAAAAAATAAGTATATTTACAAATTACATTTATACTTATAATTTTGAAGAAAATATAGTTGCCTAGTTGACCACTTCATTAGCTGTTCTATTCAAGGGGAGTAAATCAGATGGAGAAATGACATATATTAGACATGAAAAAGTGGTATTAATGATATGCATGGGAGTGAAATGACTTGGTATTAGAAATGTAAAATATTTATTAAAAATTCAGAAAGTCATCTTGTGAATAAGAATAGCATTTTATTCACGTCCCATGCATGCAACTTTTTAAAATTTCATGTATATGATACTTTTTTATATAAATGAAGACTATCATTCTAGTCAAGACTCGAGACCAAGACTTCACTTACATAAACACAAATGTAAAAGCACTTGATTATGGCTGGAGTGCATAATAATCTTTCTGCTCAAGTAGTGTGTTAACATGACTGTTCTATGGTTATCAAATTAACTAGTAGCAAACTAGTTCAAGACTATGATGAGCAATTCTAGCATACGTTTTGCAAGAAATTTTGAGTGATTTTCAAATAAACCCACTAGAGTTTCAAAAATTGTAAATTATCTCCATAATTTAACCGCAATTGCAAATATACTCATGTTGTTATGATGTCGTTACTGTACCACCATGACGTGGGTATATTTTGCAAATGTTTCATACTATGTGCATATATTTGCAATTTTAAAAAATTAAGTGGGTATATTTAGTTTTTGCAAATATACCCACGTAGTTTGTAAACCTTTGCAAATATACCCCTGCCATAATAGGGATGTAAATAGGGTTGGTTTCAACCCAAACCCGACTAACCCAACCCAATTCATAATAGGGTTAGATTTGGTATTTTGAAAAAATAAATTATATAACTTAATTTGAACTGACCCGATTTTGAAGGTAGGTTGGTTTAGGTTGGATGATTATCAACCCAACCCGACCTAATTTCATATATTAGTGTATAATATAATAAATTATTTATAAATAATCTTACATTAATACATAATACATAAAAATTAATTAGACATTTTTTATGAGTATTTTATAATCATCTCAACAAATATTTTTCACTTTAGGTTTGAGGCATTCTAACAAAATTTTTTATAATATGCCAATACATAGCTAATAATATTTCTAAATTTAACAAAACCGTGAGCACTCCCACACACCCGGTGAGACTATTGCCAGTGAGTGACCTCCTTTTCAAGACAATAGTAACTGCTGAGAAAATGTGCAATTTTGTAAATGGAACTAGCGTTGATTACATGGGAGCACGCCTAATTTACCACAATGCCTCTGGCATGGTAGTAAATTAGGTAGACATTAGTGATTTTAAATAAGATTATTTAGCAATTATATCATTGTATAAGTCATAAATGAAAAGTATTCTTATAAAAAGATTAATTTTTATTCTTTCATATAAATTTATATTTTAAAATAAATTTAATTAAGAAAAATATTTTTAAATATGATATATTTATTAACCCAACTTCTAATCCAAATCAAACTGATTTTTATATGATTAGGACTTAGTTAAGACTTGAAAAATAGTATTGAAAGTAGAGTTGGGTGGAGATTTTATAAGGTCATTTAAGATTATGTTTACCCCAACCCAAGTCGACCGACTTGATTTACACCCCAATGCAGTAGCAGTGCAGTAACGGCATCATAACGGCATTTGTGTATTATGGTTAAATTATAAAAGATAATTTGTAATTTCTAAAATTATGTGGGTATATTTGTAAACTACCATTTTTTTACAATAAAAATAATCAAAGGCACAGCTTACAAAAACTAAAAATAAAAATAAATAACTAAAAATTGAAATTTACCGGCTGCCATGTGGTAAACAGATTCTTCAACCGTGTAGCCAGCGGCATTGAATTTTGGATTCATGTAGAAATTGAAGATATTCTAGCGTGATATACGTCAACAGCACGCCGGCCATTGCAATTAAACCGCATCCTTGAGCCAAACAAGTTGCCTACGCAAGCTTGACAGCTTGTATTTACTCATCTTATCAGGCTGGAGCTTAATAATTTCGAGATTGATAGGGAGCACAAGTTGACTTCAGTTGTTTAGTTTATATAAACACGAATAATTACAATTTAATATTTTCTAGGTATTGATTTATGTATAAGGACTTGCGTGCATATATAGACGCCGGCCGAGCTCTTCTTTTTAGAGCAGGACAAATTCCAATTCCACATAATTAATCATCTCACCTGTTTTGGGCTTTTAGCTCAATCTCTACGTGTTTTCATATTAGCAAGGTCTAAACCTATCAGCTTATTCTCATGTACCAGTGCTTCATTTGGAAAAGTCAATTAATTTACGGATTCGTATGCAGCCAGCTTTCTTCTTAAGCTTAGGCTTGAATTAATTTATTTACGCAAAAATTACTTGATGATGAAATCAAAATTTACATCGTCTACTGTAATTATTTGTTTAACTACTCTACCAAATTTCAACTAAATTAGATCATTACACATTTATTCAAAGTGCAGATTGAGTCTGACTCGCTCCTCCCGATCAACTTTTTATAGTCGAATGAGCCCATCTCCTCTCCTCTTGGTTTTGTGATTGACCAGATCAAGTCCATTCTCTCATCCTCCACCCTGGTCACCGTTCATCATGTTCTTAGGCAAGGAAACGCTGTGGCTCATGCGTTAGCCGATTTCATTGCTGCTTCTTCTGTGGATCAACAGGTTTGGTGGGGTATCCCCCCTCAAGCCATTCAGCAAAAAATTTGTATAGACAATTTTTTGGAAATGAATCTCGGATCGTCCTATCCCTCCTCCCTAGACCATTTCTAGGGTAGTGAGATAGGGTGTTTCCTTTCATCAAAAAAAAAAAAAAAAAAAAACCAATGTAATATAATAGTTTAGTTTTGTATACCAATTTTTTTGACAGATACATTGTGTTGTGTACAATATGACATCTTACTATTATAATATAACTTTCCACTCTCTATAATTATTTATTTACATCTTCCTATACAAACTAACCTACTCTTCTATCATTTTTACACTAGTATATATACAACTAATCTATATATTTTAACTTTATTCTCTTTATTTCTCATCATTATCCTTATCATATTACATCGTTTTTCCTCGTTTCAAAAATTTTTATACAAAAAAATTTTCAACAAAAATTTTATCAATTCCTAAACACAACCCTAGTTTATTTATCCGGAAAATAATAAGCTCCCACCAATCCTTAAAAGAGATAATTATCTTCCATCTAAATTTATAGGAGATTAATCTCCTATCCATATTTTAGGAGGGACAAACCTTCCACAATCAAAACCTTATACTAGGAGACACAAACCCAAAACCTACCCTTTGGAGGGCATCGTGAGTTACTAGCGCACTCCACAGCTCGGATTGTATTTGGAAGCAAGTAGAAGTGTAACTCGGGTTCAATTGTACCAGGAGGTTTAGGTAAATTCGAACCCTAAACCTATATGATTTATGTGAACCTAAACTCTCATCCTAATATTAGAATATGGGTTTGGGCCAAGTTCGAACTAGGTTGACATTGGTTTTGGATTGAAATTCGAGTCTCTCTCAAACTGACGAAAGTTGAAATTATCGATAAGGATTACAAAATTTTTAAATATTTATACGTGAATATATTTATATGACTTATGATATCTTTGGTTTTGATAAAAGTTAAGACTTTTAATTAAAAGATAATTATAAATACAGCAAATGTAATGAATGTACACATAACAATCAAGATAAATACAAATAAAAAACAATCAATGTAAAAAAATCAATGAGATTATATGAAATCACTATCCAAAGTTTAATAAAAGTGAAACTTATATATCTCATAGTTAATTAATATATAATTATTTTAAAGAGTTGGTATATTTATAATTATTTATAAATAAAGTTAATGTAGATGTCATATTCAACTTTTATAGATAAATATATATAACATTTAGGTTTTAGAATAAACCTTTTACAATTTAATTAGGTTATAATTATATGGAATAAATTTTATCATAATTATAATTGAAATACTTAATGCATAAATAGATATAATTACTTAATAAATTAGGGAGACCTAATCGGGTTTTGACGTTGTGCCAATGCAAACCTAGTTTTGGTTTTGGGTTTTTTTGGTCGGGTTGAAATCAAGTCTAATTCGAAAAGAATTGTAAAAATAAAACTCAAATTTAGTTTGAAATCGAGTTAGGTCGGGCAAGATCGGATTGATTTGGTACCAAGTTGCACCCTTAGAAGCCAACGATGTGAAAATATTAGGTCACTGATTTAATGCAGCAGAGTGCATTGAAATTTTAATGTACCAAGTTGCAAAACTCATTTTTTTTATATTTTTTTCATAAAATTATTAATCTAAATATATTTAATATGTATATCAATTTTTACCATTTTTAGATATTTTTAAATTTTTTTTAGACTTTTAAATACCAGTGACACTTTAGTAAATGTGGTTAGTTTTTAAAAATTCGAAAAAAATTTAAAAATTTCTAAAAATGATAAAAATTGATACATATGTTAAATACACATAAATTATCATCTCTATAAAAAAAAAGTTTCAAAAAAATATTAAAAAAGTTTTACAGTCAGGTGCATTGAAATTTCAATTCACCCGCTGCATTGAATCAGTTGCCAAAATGTTGGTGGCACTGAACTAAGCAGCCAGCTAGCTAGCTGTAGGCGCCGGTGCAATTCGATTGACAAAAAAAAAAAACATGTTGCGACGTTGTCGGAAGGATGGAAATTGGAAACATCGATCCACAATGCTAACAAATTAAAGCGCTTGAAATATTTATTTGGTTAAGAGTGCATTAAAAAAAGACTGCAAAGACAATATTTACATGGAACCTGTTTCACTAAGTCATTGTCCATTTATGGATTCATTTTTTAAGTTTAACGTTATTTTTTGACTTCAAGTTTAACGTTATTAGTTACATACTATTGACTGTTAAATTTTTCTAAAATTTTAAAAATGCATAAATTTCAAAAGGAAAATTTTGGACCTAAAATAAATATTTTGGGTAAATATTATGATGAATTGAATTAAAGAAACAATTCTTTCAAATGTAAATAATATCTCTCATGTTTAAAGACCATCCAAATTAAAAAGAAGTTTTTTTATTGGCAAATTAAAAAAAAGTTGGGTCTTCCTATATTTACCTAAATTTCAAACCAACCGATGTACGATTTCACAAACATGACTCCGTTCAAAATGCACTAGTTTTGTATCCAATGCACCTGTTAGCTGGTGATGCATCATGGTCTATAATATATTTAAGATAATAACCAACCAAAGCCAATAAGTAGAAGCATTTAGTCTTTTTTTTTTTAATAATAGGGAGAGTGTGATCACTCTTACAAGTAGGTGAAACTTGTTGTTGCCTCCTATATAAAAATTAAAAGTGCAAGTTAGGTATAGTACCCTTGGATACTCACCAACCTAACCCTAAATAGGTAAGGTAGATATTTTACCTGTGGATATAGATAGAGTGGAAATCATTATCCCCAAGATAAGATAAGAGTAGAGTCGACACATTGGGTACTCAGATCCGATCTGAATTGATACCCACATGGGTACTCTAATTTGTAAATAACTGTAAATATGTATATATAAATAAATACATAATAGTTTTTATTCCTCATTCAACAATAAATTGTTATTGATTTGATTTTCTTATTTATTCTTTATAAATTGTATAGGGTTTGTATTTGTGATAATGAGCAATCATAACATAAATGCAGATGATGATGCTATAATGATTATTAATATAGATAATGACACTACAAAAAATGTGAAAATAGAGGTAAACAACAACAAAATAAAATTAATTATAAACTATAAAGATTAAAACGTAAATGAGTATTAATTTATATTATTTAAAAGAACACAAAAAATATTTTTTACTTATTGTCATTGTTTCTTGTAGGAACCGATTTGAAGTTAAAACTGAAACCAACCTTATGAGTAATGAATAAGTTAGAATATAGTAGAGACCAATCCTATAAGTGGATAGACAAGGATAAGCTTTTTGGAAATAGGGACAGGCAGAGTAAACTGTTACCCGAACTGAAACAATCTAAGTTTAACCCTAACAGATATCAAATGATATGTAATTATATTACACCACAAATGAAAACAAAAGCCAGCAACTGCCTTTTTCGCATTTGGTCTGGTCGATGACACTACAATAAATTGTCTTGGGTGCGGTTATTCCTTTGACAACATATAACACAAACCTCTATTTGATATCATTTGGCCAAAAAATAAAAATAAAAACCTATGTCGTAAATAAACTGGTTGCAGATTCGACTACATGTGGGCAACCAGCGCAGCCGGGTTCTAAAAATTTGCTGCATATAAGCAGCGATTTCTGTTTTAACCGTAAATAATATTAAGAGTGGGCAACAAGTGTCTTTAAGTTGACTGTGCAGCCAGTGTTATACATAAGAAATTTTCCTGAAAAATCACAAGGGATGTACCCAAGCCTTGAGTCGCGAAGCTTTGGAATCTTAACTGTATGCGCGGTCCCACCCAGTACAGGAAATATGAAATTTTACTACATATTTTTAGTGACGCTCATTGCTCAGCACTTTTGTTATAAAAGATACAGTAATTTGCAAATATACTTACAAATATATGTATCTATATAGTTTCAAAAATTGCAAATTATCCTACACAATTTGATTATAATTACAAAGATATCAATGATGCTATAACTTCATTACTGTGCCATCACGGCGTGGTTGGTAACATTATAGAGTGAGAAAACGAAAAAAGATGAAAATTTAAAAATTTGGAAAATTAAGAGAATAAAGTGGTATGTTGAATAAATAGAATATTTATCCGAAAAATGAATAAAAATATAGAGATAAAGTGAAAAATATTTATAATAATTGAAATATATGAGAAACAAGTTTTCCATTTCCTCTTTTACCACGTCCGTCACCTTGAGCCTCATCAAGTACTGCAAATGTGCAACGATGACAAGAAATAGGTCTGAAAAGGACGATCGTTGCAAATGAGGGCAAGTACGTTTCCATCGGTTCTAAACTAATGCCGTATACCTGAATCAAAAAAAAAAAAAAAAAAAAAAAAAAAAAAAAAATGCCGTATACCTGATACATCCTTAAACCCATCGTAACATTGGCTTTTAATAAATACACCACCGGGAGAAGCACTCCATTTGTCCACGTGCTACCGTCGTGCATCACACCTTTTATCTTGCAGTTTCAACGAAGAAGCACTTCGGGAGAATATTTTACTGAGATGGGTAGAAATTTTAGGAAATAAAGTTTATAGATAAGGCATGCTTGTTAAAATTAAATTCCGGGCCGCCCATGGCCAATTAATTAGCACTTTAGCAGGCCTGGCAAGAGTCAGCTCAGCTGTATACATCATCATGAGTTCATTCGTTGAACTCATATCAACTGATGCTACGAAAAAGACTGTTTTAGCTCTTAACAAGGAATTTATGGGAACTTTGACATTCAAAATTTCATTTCCTGAGATCCCAAATAGTGGTATGTTATAGTTAATCCCGCCCGCCGTTTTTAGTAAAGATTATTTTGGGATAATAAAAAACATGTATATGAGAAAAAGTATGTTGGTTATAATTAATGTCGTTTTTGGATCGTATCCATAAGGTTTAGGAGAAATCACATACGTGTCATTATTTTGTAAAATTTTCGCTTATGCTTATAAGATTTATATAAAATTGCAAGAGAACTTACAAAAATAAACCTTTTCTGAAAATAATAAAGATGCCCTTATAAATAATTTAAAATATAAAAAATTTTCTTTATTTTAAAAATTAAATGGATTTATTTAATGTGAAGAATATTTGAAAAAATAAAATTGCTTTGTATTTTAAAGGTATTTTCTTGTCATTTTAATAAGTGAAAATACAAGAAAATGCGTTTTAAACACCAAATTTTTTTTTAACAAATATTTTCACTTCAAATAGATTTATTTAATTAAAGAATATGTTCTTTTATTTTTATTTTATTCTAAGAATATTTTCATCATTCTAAAATAGGTTCAAAGTTTGCGAGTACACGCAATTTCAAGTAAATCTTGTAAGTATAAATGCAAATTTCATACTTATAATTTCACCCAAATCTTATATATGGGGATGCAAGAATCAAGCAATTAATTTGAATCGTCCTACAAGATAAAACATCACAATTTGCGAGAAATCAAAAGGTACTACCCAAAGACATTAAATAAACACACTAATATAAATGATAAAACTATTCGTTATCCATATTTTTCAGCAAAATCATATAGTTAAATTCAGTAACAAAATTCGCAATTTAACATAATTAGCCCACTGCTTCAAGAAAGAGAAAACATAATTAGCCCACCAAATAGTCCAGATTTATTGTACGACCTAATATTAAATTGAACAACGGAATTAGGGACATCATAGCTGGGCAGTTTTTGACATTTTTCATCTGTTAAATAACTAAAACTATAATCAAATTTTTTAGGGGAGAGAGAGATAAGGGGACGAAAGTTAGAGATGTAAGGTCTTTGCGTCGCGACTGGTGCTACACGCAGCTTGGCTATTCCTACAGTCGAGAAAGCTATCCATGCATCCAACCTTTCTTCTCGCGTCCCTCCAAAAACTTCTTTTCTGCTTCTTCTTCTCTTTCTTTTCGAATCTAGTATCTCTCACTCTCCCTCTCTTTATCTCTTTCTGCATCTCACAACGCTCCCTCTCCAACTCAACAACCCTACAGTCCATCCTCTTCATCTCTTCTTTCACCCACCCAGCACCATCATCACCACCGCCCACTACCTTCTTCTCTCGCTCTTCCTCTTCTTCCTCATCAAACTCCTCTTTTTCCTCCGCAGCCTCCTCCTCCTTCTCTTCCTCCTGACAACCTCCATCGGAGTCCAGCAACGCACCGGCAATCGCATTACGCAGACTCAGCTGCCCCGCGAACAGCATCTGCATCGCCACCCTCAGGGGCAGCCGTTCATTCCTCGCAGCATGTTGGCACGCCGCAGCCGTCATTCTATTGCAATCCAGCACCCGGCACAGCTCCTCTCTCTCCGTGTCGTTCAGGTGCGCATGCGCGCACAAGTACACGTCTAGAGCCTGGTAGATCCCATCCAAGCAACGCCCCAGCTTGCTGCATACTGCCGCCGACATCTCCAACAGCTCTTGAAACTTATCTTTCTTCAGATTCACATCCTTCCCAATCTCCGTCAAGTACCCATCAACCAACTCCGACACCGCCATCACCCCAGACAGGTCTTGGTCTTCCCCACCACTGTAGTTCGAGTAGAAAGCTCTTACCAACCTGCCCACGCACTCCACATGGTATCTAGCGCCTCTCGAATACCCATAACATGGGATGAGCAGATCTTCGACGGCGGCTTCCTCGAGCTGGTTCACGATCCTGAACTCCAACCCTTGCCAACACGCCTCGCACGCTTGGCTTGCGATGGCCCAATTCAGCATCTTGAACAAGCAGCTGCAAGGCAGGGCTCCCACCTCGTCAGGCAATAGCCTCTCCCCCATCTCAATCACTTCTCTTTGTGGGATCTTCTCGCCAGTCATCACCCCATCGATGACGATGGGAAGGTCGGCCCAGGTCTTGCAATAGTTGTAGACGGAAGAGGCGATGTTCTTGGAGGGAACCCTGTCTCGAATCACCGCCAACAAAACCAGCTCATAGAGCCGGAGGCTCAGCACGGACAAGTCTTCATGAAAGCAGCTGCCCGCTGCTGCAAACAACTTCCTCCTTGCACCGGGCCTGAGATGGCATCTGTCGTCCGGAGAAATCTCGATTGGTCTTCCGAGGAGAGTGGGGTCAGCAAAGGCCTTGCTGGCAATTGAATTCAAACATGCATCGAGAAGGCCAAGTTTGATTGCGTGGCCAATTACGTGGCCGCTGCTTTGGAGCGCTCTGACGGATTCGTTCCAGTCGGGGAGAATTCTGGTTTGGATGAAGGAGGTGGTTTTCTTCACGAGATTGTTGGAGCTATGCTCTTCTGTCATTTCCAGTTCGGAGGCAAGGCAAGTGAGAGGGATGGCGTTGTCGGATGACAGCTCCGGTTCATCCCCGTAGCAGAACTTCACCGCCAGCTCGAAGATGCTGGCATCGCCAGGCATATCTTGGGTGACGTAGGAGCTGCGGTGGACGAGACGGTTTTCATCCTCTCTCAGTAGCCGGGCTAGTTTGGCAGATCTCGAAGTCAGCAGTTTCTACAGGAAAATGAAAGAAAATCATAACAAGATGAAGGAAATATATCCATGGATGGGCAATATTTATCATCCACTCAGGTGTTTGTGGAGAAGCTCACAGAAAAGTTTCTTTACCCTGCTCACGTGAAAGACAACTCCATGCACTTGCACCTGCATGTCAGGCTGAGGCCCACTCGTTGGAAACCTGATGAAACCAGAAAGTATACAATTACGTATTAATACAAAACCACGTCTAATTTGATACCCAATCTTTTTGGTTGGGCGCAATGCTAAATTTTGATAGACGAAAATGAGGATTCCTAGTATACAATTTGACTAAGCGAAGGATGGTTTTAAAGATTTTGGGAGTTTTCCTAATTTGGGATAATATTCTCTGGCACATAAGATGCAAACGAAAGGCAGTAATTGAACATGATGACCATGATCAGAAGTCCTCTAATTTGTTCAATCATGGAAAAAGGGTTACATCTGTTAAACAGGGCGGATGTCGCAAACGCCAATTCAAGAATCTAAAATCCGTTATGGGAAGAGGAGGTTAAAAAAAAAAAAAAAAGTGCACGCGAAACTTTTCTTTTTTTTTAAAAAAAAAAAAAAGTCAATAGGATTGTGTAGTGTAATATGATTGGTTAAGAATAAAATTGACGAGACGTTGCATCAAAAATCGTGAAAACTGATTTAGATATGGGTCACGTTTTTAATCGTGTGAGTGTTGAAACTATGATTTTTCAAATAGATTTAGTTTGGCCACTAATTGTTCCATTAATCTCATTATTTTTTTTCACTTTTATCATTATATTCTAATTATTTTCCCTAGGAACCGCATACATTAAACCTATTTATTACAAATATATCCCTATCATTTCCTATCAATTATATATTTCTTAAAATATTTTTTTTCTATTTCTCATAATCCAACAATTTTACCATCTTACGCGTTACCCAACATTCTCATAGAAATAGTAATGAAAACACGTCTCACGTCATGCTAAATGGAAGCCAAATCGAAGAGGAAAAGGTTGATGTTGTTGGGCGAGTTCTACGCGGAGGTTCCAAGGTTGCCCTCAGGCAACAGCTGGAATGGGGCCTACCGCCTACAAGCAGACGTGCTGCCTGCCATGACATGGACCCTCAGCCTCTTGAAAGTTATTTCCGACTTCTTTCAGGCAGAAACGGTGTGTGCGAGAGAGAGAGAGAGAGAGAGAGAGAGAGAGCGACCATGATTGCTTGCTTTCATAGATGGGCATTGTCTCCTTCTGTCTTCTCCTATCTTTCGTGGGCGAGGTGTTGAGATGGAAGAGCTTGCATACCGTCGGTCGTCAGCAGAGAGGTAGAAAGCTACAGCCCATGATGATCTAGATCCAACTTTTCTGGTTCAAATTTCAAAACGTCCGAATTTTCAAACAGATCGCCCATGATGGTTTTATTATACGTGCGCAAAAACCGGAGTTCCCCTCGCACCATCAGAACCGGCGACGAAGCTAACTTGCCACTGATTCTTCGCTATGATCATTTGATCTCAGCCATTGATCGCATTAATAGATCCCGCGATCATTGGGCGGACAGCATGCCTACATACAACTGTTAGATGAAGCCGAAAGGAATTCGATGGACCATTGTTTTCTGGTGTAGATAGCAACAGAAAAGATTTGATGAATGGATTACGTTTTTCATCCGAATGCAACCCAAGCTTCTTGTCGTATTGATCGGTCGAGTTCTAGTACAGCCGTCAACTCGTTAGCTTATACAAAGGATGTACTGTTCATCTTTTCATTCGTCAATGAGCTGGACGCGTGAGCATGCAACGATGTGCTATGAGGAGCAAAATAAATTAAGATGCTTCTGTTTTCTTGGTTCGGAGGTATCATGAGAAGAACGCCACGTTTTGTTTCGAATCATGACTTTCATCAACTAGTCATATTTCTATGTTTCTAGTCAGTCAGGACTCGGGTTTATTATGCTAGAGAGTTATGATACGGTAGAAAAATCTAATTATGAGGAACTTATACCCCGAAAGATAAATTTTAACGTTATCTTAATGTCGAGATTCATCATGCCATGATGCCTATGTTTTATCTTGGTATTCGCAATCCCAAAAGTTTGAAATTTGCGAGCATTTGTGGATTCCTTAAAAACTGCTGAGGGATGCTATAGACCTCTTCAGAATTGAAATTGAGTGGCAGGCAGCAGTAACTAATTATTTACTATCGCCATTGACACTTTCAGCTTTTAGAACAGAGTTCCAGATATTTACATCAACCAGAGGTTGAGAGAAGATCCAGACGCATGATAATTGGGGCGTGTTCAACGAATTAAAGAGTGCCGATTGATGGGCCCCAAATGGATACATGCAGCGAATATCTCATGGGCACAAGGCCGAACTGATCAGTGGAAGGAAGAATGAGGGCCTCACATGCAAAACCCGTTTGTATCAAGAAAATTTCGTATCATGTTATCATGTCACATTTGGGTCCTAAAGCTCCTCTCATATGTCATAAGCATCAAATAGCATACCTGCACATAGATCTCTCTATCTGTGGAACTATGTCACCGGGAATATCTTTTTCAGCCTTCTCTTAAAGATGACAAGCAAGGCAGGGCCAACCATTGGCCAGGTAGTCATGATTGCAATGTATGCGAGCAACCACATTGATGTCCTGTTATATCGAGAGAGCTGATGCAAACACCTCTTCAGAGGAGTAGGTATATTAGGGAGATCCGCGCTTCGATTATCACTTTGTGAGTCCTGATTTGAAGAATCGTCGCCATGAACAGTAGCCTTTTGATCTAGTTTTGCAATTGCATCACCTGTTGCCTCCTGAATTATGTGGTCATCAGAACAACCCTCGATTTCTTTCCTGCTTTTCAGATCGCTGCCAGATGCCATCACCATTCCATCTTCAGTAACATTCACGTATGGACCCTTATCAATTGATGACTCCAGAGAAGAATGCATGCTGCTGGAAGTCTGTGTCAGCAGAACATTAGGGTAACTGTTAACAGCATATATTGGAAAGGGTAACCACATTTGAACTTTGAGAAGGTTTTTTGGTCTGTTTTTATTAGTCACTGGAAGTATCCACTAGAAAATTTTGTAAGGAGGCAAATAAAAAATTTGCATGCCATCCCTCCAATCAAGCTATCTTGAAAATCAAGGAGTAGAAACTGATTGAATAATGTTAAGGGAAACAAAATTTTGGACGTCAGCCAACATTTCAAATTTTCCCAATCTATTAGACTAGTCCAAATTTGCGACAGAGGCCAGCAATAGGGATTTATGCTTTTCTTTACTCTTCAAAGGCCCAATTCAAATCGCACAAACTTTAGTTTTTTGCTCTAGTCTACTTTTGGTGTCCTTTACTAGGGCTTCTACCATAATATATGCCATTCAAATCCCTGCAAAAGCCAAGAAAACACATTGTCCAGCCACAGACATTTTGATACTTGATACTTGTTAACAAAATGAACAAAGAGTGCCTTAGTCATGCTATTTTTTTAAGATAATCAATCACTATTACTGATTTAATACGAACAAGATTGTAAACAACACCTTTCTTTGTTTATGCATGTAAGGACTAGAATGAAGTACACTGAGGAATTCATCAACAGCCCTCACCCACCTGCAAGGAAGAGAATGTAATGGTTATGTTTGTGATGGAAAGATTGTGCATTTGGCAAGGGCCAAGTCAGTAGATGATTGATCAGAGATGAATTCCATGGGCACAAACTGAATAAATCCAAACCACTTTCCTCTTACTGTGCTGCCAAAGATTCACATCCATCCTCTACTGACTTGAAGTCCTGATTTTTGCTGGTGCCTGACATGCCTGTCTTATATTTGAAATCTAAAACATGTAACCATAGGGACATTACAGAAAGTTAGCACAGACATACAAACACCACAAGATGCATTATGTGCACATGCTTACGGTCCTACAATATAGTGAATTAACAAATGTTTTTTCTTAGTCCCATATATATTACATGCTAGAAAGCAGGCTTTAAGAGATTCAAAACCTAGCTTCAAAGAGGGTAGAGAATTAGAAATGATCACCGGAAATATGACTAAGTTTAGCATACATTTTCTCAAAAAAAGTTGTTAGGTCCAAACGCCTTCAACAGTAGGAAACACCAAAGCAGAGGAATTCTGCTAAATATGAGAAAAAACTAAATCCAGAGAATAACTGGCAGCTGTAAGAATTAGAACAGGAAAAGAATATACCATAATTTACTAGCTGTTATTCTTTCAAAAAATGCCAAATGCCCACCATGTGTTGTGGTTGCCAAGACAACGTTCTTGTTTGCCCTGAACAAGAACATAAGATTAAATTTTCTGAGCTGTACAAAATAAAACCCGGGAAAAAAGGTTAGTATTGCACGCAGAAAACAGACCACCTGCACTCATCCCAAGGAATGGCTTCCTTTGTACAAAGTGGGTCATCCAATGCACTGATGCAAAGTAGAGGAACTGCTACATTAGCCACAAAACTAGCACTGCTACAATGCCGGTAATATGTATCCACAGTCTGAGCAAGAACATTTCCTTTTCAGCCAACTACATGAAAAGTAAAAAACAACTGAGAGAGAAAAAACATTGATACCTCAAATTTCCCAACAAGGCAAGTGGCATACTGGTCAAAGTCTCGGATTGAACGTGACTGACATAACACAAGAAATATGCAAAGAAAAATTAATTGATCAGAAACTGTGAATCAAAATTCAATACGAATTTAATCAAGGGACAAAGGAATGAAAACTTTGTCCATTTGCTCCAATATATTCCAGTGTCATTACTTGCTGAACGCAAGTCTGTAAAGGCTTTTTTGAAGCAAACCTTTTTAATACCTTCCCAATCAGCAAGCCTAGAATAAATAGATTCATGCCTGCAATGAACAGCAGCGATCTTGTTAAAATCAAAGGAAAAGAAACAATATATTAAAGTAACACGTGAAAAAGATGAACCTACAAAAACTTGTGTAACTAGATATCACAAACTGCATGAATGTGATCCCAATTCTCCAAATTGACTACATTTGGCCAGAAGAATAAGATAAAGGAATAGAAAATACGTACAACTGGGCATAACCTTGAAGACCGATTGTGAGAATTCTGTCATAAAGCTTTTGTACCAACTTGCGGTTTATGAACCTGTCACAGACCTGCAAAACAAGGCATATGAGATTAATTAGAGAAGGATCAAATCATCCTGAAGTCATTTAACTGGTATAAATGATGAAGACCCAAAGGCATGTTTGCTTTTACTTTAGTGATGAACATGTGGGTAACATAGAACTGCCAAACAAACAAAATTTTCCCCGTTGGTTAGAATCAAAATTTCCACGATAGTCCACTTTTATTGTCAAGATTTTTTTTAGTGCATCTGATTCTTTGTCCAAGCAGTTCATGAGACATGAAGAGTCACTAAAGACTTGATTGGTAAGGTCACGCCTGTATGACTGACAAAATAAAATGACAGATTTAATGCAATCTTACTTAAAAAGTCATCTAGGAAGCTCCAAATAATGTTTTGTTGGGTTTCCTGTGAAATTTTATTTTCAAGAAAAAATAATTTGAAGAGTTTGGTGTAAATTGCCTTTATTATATCAGATGGATCCAAGATAAAATGATTTTATCCTCCAAAATTAACAGAAGGTTTAAGCCATGCATAGATGCATTGCCAACAAACACAATCCACTTGATAAATGTTTTAGTCTCTCATCTGTTGACAACTTAGACCATATAATGGGTTTAACACATAACCACATATAACATAATCGTTCAAAGAAGGTCACTTGCCGTTTTTAGCCAAGAGACTAGACTTTTCAATATACAAAAGAGGATAAAATTACTCAGCAACAGATATTTTCTCTCAATTACAAAATATGCAGATAACAAGGACTTGTTGTCCTAAGTAGAACCCCTGCATTTCATAATGGATGAAAAATTGGGTAATAAGCTATGAATCATTTTTGAAAGAAAAATAAGCCAAACCAAAAGTTCTGCCTAAAGAAGGTTGAGAAAAGAAAAGTACATGGTAATAGTAGCCAATTTAAGCTCGCTAAACTTACCACAAGGTCCCAAGGAGAACATATAGATGCAGCCCCAGCAATAAGTGTATTCTCTCCATCCTCACCAAGATTCTTGACCTAAAATTAGACACCAGTTTAAAAAACACACAAACCAACAATACATGGCCATAAGCAGTTCATGAATAATTGTATGACATTTGTTTCACATTGGATCAAGAAAATGGCTCAGAGAGATTCCTTTAACAGACTCTTTCCAAGTACCAAGCATTTCAGCAACAACAGAAGATACACAAAACAGGATTTGAATGATGCAGTGACAAGACACATTGTTCATGTTTCATCAAAGGGAGAGAGAACTCCCCAAACCAAGAGAATAACAATGGATGGGCGAGTACTATTGTATCTACAGAGAGGTCTGGCACCAGCCCAATAGCACATAAATAAAACAGTTCTGAGAAATTAGAAAAACAGTTTCAACAGATGGGCAAAGGAAACATATCACAAGAACGTTCTAATGTATCTCCAGATATGCTCCACGTTTGACATGGCATTCCTAGCAATGGTCTATATCACCAAGCGTTGGGCTTACTAGTACAAAATGCATAGAAGGAACAAAACATGTTCAGAACTAGAGTCCTTATACTTGCTTCCAGAACAGGTTCCGGGCCTTGATCCTTTAGCAAAACTATATCTAACAGATCAGCACTCAATATGTTAAATTCTAAGGCAAATATTTTTCTTAGAGACAATTGAATTCAGTTGGCCTGATGTAGAATGGGAAGCATGAAGAAATAGAAGAAAGATAAAGGATCCTCTCAAGAGGAAGAAAAGAAAAGAAAGAGGACAAACTCAGACGAATTTAGGGAGGATGAATAAGAGCAAGAATAGGAACCATGAAGCAATCACCATTTAATTCAATCTAATGTCTTCAAAATCCTAAGATAAATTGCATCTATTTATAAGAAAAATAAAGTCCTAACACAATTCCTACTCAACCATATGTAATCTCAATCCTAACTTTAGTGAGACATGTAATGACTTCTCACTCAAGTAAACCCAATCCTACTATAATAAGGAATAAACTGAACCCCAAACAAAAGTAGCAGTTACATCAAATATACCATAAAATTAGAAACCCTAATTTGAAAACATCCCAATCAAACTTGAGTTCTGCATCACTGCCAAAAAAAAAAAGAACATGTGGAACCACAATCTATAGAAAACAGCTGAATTTCATCACGATGACAAACTAAATTCAGGATATATTTTAGTTTAACACTGGGGCATGAAATTGAATTGGAGACTAGGACACAAAATTTATCTTAAAACTTTAACTAATTCGTTTCATTTATATCAGCCTACATTCCTGATGCATTTGCAAAAATCTCAGATATAATTACTTTACCATCAGCAGAAACAAACTTGATTTGAGACATTGAGATTTGACAAATTATCATCAGGCAATATCATTCCTTGAAATTTTGATTACCAGAATGTTGGCTCCAATGCTTGTACCAACAGCAAATATTGGAGCCCTTGGATACTCTTGATGAAGATAGTTCACAACTTTTCGTAAATCTTCAGTCCATCCAGCATTATAAAACCTATCAGACTGGAAAAATAAAAACTGATGAGTTTTTACCAATAAGAGACAAAATGTGAACACCTGGAAAGCATCTTCTTTTGTCAGCAAACTTAATGTTGACCAGGATGAAGATGTGCACACCAGAAATTCACTCCTAGATTAAGATAAGAAGAAAAGAAAATGGTGAAGATGCACTTACAAGACAAACAAATCTTATAAGGATATTTACAAATCAAAACACCAGTGCCATATGATATTATTATGTGACAAAAGCCCAAATCGGGACATACAGTACCAAGAAATCTAAAAATAATTCATTGCGTAAAACAAGCTAAATAACTGCATTTTACTTTTGAACAACGAAAATCTAACAATCTCTGAAATTTATGAAGATGTGAAGATTTCATTAACCCTAGATAACTACAGAAGAAAGCAAATGCCCAGGTATTAAATACTGAAAAAAATCCAAAAAATATCATCCATCAGAAGGCAGGCGTATGAAATGTTCCAAATGACCAAACAGAAAAGTCCCCCAGTCATCTGGACCATGGTTCCCAGTACTATCAAAGGAAAGTTAGGCTTTATGGCTTGAATATTTTTCCTGTGCCACATGATACTTTTAGCGGCATCTACATTTTTTTTCTTGTGCTAGTGGGCTTACCAAAGCTTTCTATTTCATAAAGTTAATTCAAAAAAATTCCAAGTCACAAGCAATCCACATAATTCTTGATATTTTTCAATTTTCAATAGATAAGTTTACAAGTAGCAATTAGTATGGTCCCCATTACTCTCAACCAACTGTAATAAACTTCTCGAGGACAGCTTGAAGTAACATTGTTATGATCCCTATTACTCTCAACCAACAGTTATAAACTTGTCAAGGACAGCCAGAAGGTCCAAGATTTGAGCCAAACCTGCTCTAGGAAAGGCACATGATAGTGCCAGCAAGCATTGACAAACAATTTGATGAATCAACTTCCTAAAGAACCCTCTACCATCATCTCTGTCACTGAATAAATTATCAATGAGAGAAGTACAAACTTAATTCAGCATAATAAAACTTTGCATGTAAACTATCAATAACCAAAACAATCAGACAAACACAAAACTGCAATCTCACCCCTGCAGTCCAAGAACAGAGGCAACCTCAAACTGAAGCATGGAAGTGATCATTGATCAAGAATCTAATCAATGAACACAATGGAAATATTTATAGAATGATGCAACCTTTAAAACTGTTATGTGCTCAAAGATAGTCATGCTTTCCAAAGATAATTCTAAAAGTAAACAAAACAAACACATATATACTAGCAGAAAGAGAATGGCCAAATTCTACTATTTATATTCAGTGTACCATGAACAAAATATTTTATATTCTAAAGCAAAAGTTCTCTTAAAGTTCATTTATCAAGACCCAGAAGCATATTGAGCCTTTAGTCCATGAAACTTACAGTGATGGAAATGCCACCCAAACCCCGATGGTTGCTGACAACAACCTTCCATCCACGTTTTGCTATCTGGAAAGCAAGATGCTTTATGTACTGCAATGCACATAGTAAAACTGTCAAGCCAAAGAAATCCATTTTAATAAGAGCATAAAGAACTAGCACCGAATAAAATTCAAAAAATATGGTAAGGTGCTCTGCAATTCTATGACTTGTTTCTTTCAGCAAAAACATGTGAATACTTTCAAAAGGCCAGCTCAATGAAAATACACACAGTTTGCAACAAAAAGCTTAATACTCGAGCATGTATGAATCTAAATGCTCAACCATTATTCTTAATTCTAGTTCAATCATACAACTGGATGCGAGCCCATTTCATCTTCGCCATTATCTTCGGACAATCTTGCTTTGAACTGAGTTTGTGTGGGACATCTAACAAGTCGGAAAGAACTGACAGTAGGCCGTCCCAAGGGATGTTGGGATAAATTTTCAAAGCCAAATAAGGGTGATCAGAAACATAGCATCTTACCGAGGCTGCAGAATCACTTGTCAGTCCAGGGATCACTACCACAATGGGGGTTGTATCATCGGGAGCCATTGAACCAGCTGGAAAAAAGGTACTTACTCAGATTACAATTCAATTTCTTGCAATATTTCACAAATGAACAAATATACAGTGTTTCACTTGAAATGTGATGAAGCTGAAAAATAACATATCATTGGAACCATCTAAATTGTCAACTCCAGACTCCACGCCCAAAAGAGTTAGAAAACATGCAGGGATATGATATATACAGTAGTCTGTAAATTAACTTACACTGCAATGATGTAGACCCCACATATCCTTACATGAGTTTTTCAAAACATTTTCATTTTAAAAAAAATTCAAAAGATGCATCGAGATGAGTCAACAAAATTTTAAAATACGTAGATGGATCAATCTAAGTGGGGCCCATAGATGTATAAGAACGTTTTCAAAATAAAACATCCATGAGGCCTACATCATTGCAACTTAAGTTAACTAACTTATACACTATTGTATATAATCATATCCTAAACACATAAGCACAATGCAACCTATTAAGAAAAACGAATATGCTTGTCAAAAAAAAAAAAAAAAAAAAGGAAAGAAAAAGAAAAAGAAAAACGAATATGAGAAAGACATTCAAGTTTACCATCAGGAAAAATGAGCCAATCCAATGCAATAGTTCCACCATCCGGCACATTGAATAATTGCCTGGGACAGAATAAATCTTTAGAGCAAATAAAACAAAACATCCTCCAACTCAACGAAGGCAAATGCCAAGATTCACCTGCTCCGCTTCGCATGAATCCATGACATAAAAAAAAAAAAAAAAAAACCTTAAAACTCACCTCTTGTAGCGGAACACAGGTGGGCGACCAAATATGGCAAGAAACCCTGTCTGTAGATGAGGGCTGGAAAGCCATGAAGTCGGCAAATACCTTCAACGGATCATCAAAACAACGGCAACTTGATCAGCGTTCCTTAGAACCAAAACCAAAACCAAGAAAGGTAACAAAAGACAGCTTCTTTACAGCCATTTCAATCACAAAATTTTCGACTTAAACATTCTCTCGGTGATGCCCGTCCATAGGCAAATCTCAGCCCCATTTGGCCAGGCACGTCCAACTATCGATCACACGAACATTTTTTAACCGAGAGTACTACCAGAATGGCCCACCTGATGAACAACACCGAAAGTTCAACAGCATTCCTTTTCCTCATACATCCTTTCCATTACACGGAAGAAAACTAAAAGAGAAACTAATCTCAGACAGATTGAAATTCAAAGTCTCAAAGATTTCATTTTTAGGAACCGAGACGGGAACTTTCTGTAACATTCAAATGTTCACGCCAAAATTACCGCAAGAAAAACCAAACAGATTTTGAAATTCACCTCCCTCGAAGAACCGTGCACTTGGTAACGACGCCATGGTAGATCTCGGAGCATGGACTGAAGGCGAGCGAGACGGAATCTCCGCGGAATCCGCGAATCAAGTCTCGGAAGAAATGGATTTCCAAGAAATTGTAAAGGAAAATTCCACCGACCAGGAGAAATCCCACCGCATAATGAGAAATCGGTATCATCAAAGCAGCCTGCAGGACCAGATCGAGGGCGGAGGGGTACAGAGGTCCGGTAGTCCCCATTGCACGCGGTTCTAATCAGGCGAGGACTTGGGAGGAAGAAAGAGGGAACGGGTGAGAAACGTGGAAAAAAACGATGGCGGGGCTGGGACGGATGGAGCCGTTGGGAAGTGTTCTTTACAATAACCGATTAGAAGACAGGGGAAATGCAGTGGTTTGGGGTGCAGGAAGCGTGGTGACCCTATTTGTCCTTGTTGTAGATTTTCTGTGATTTCAATCGTATCAGAACCGTCGGTTTGAATCTAGATTATGTCCATGATTATTTTATTAATCTGGAAATGCTTATAATATTTAAAAAAGGTCGCTATAATGATAAATGTGTTAACCGAAATATGAGGGGAATAGAGAATCCTGCGGACAGCATTCTTAATAAAGGAAACAAAAATGCAAAAAGTATGTTAAAAAGTATGTTTTGAAATGTCATTTTCTTTCTTTTTTCCTTTAAAAAAGAAAAAAAGAAGAAATAAGCCCTGTAAATGACCTCTTCAGCCTCGTTTCGGGAACTTGTTGCTTTGGAAATATGTTCCATCATTGGAATCCACGTGCAACATGCATGAGGATTTCGTCTCAATTTCCCAATGTTTGTTCACCTACCGTCCGAACTCTTAGTATGAATGTATATTATTTAATTTATAATTTTGATTAAAATTTAATTTATATTTTTACTTGTCATTGTTTTATATTTTGTAAAATATTGTAACTCAATAATTATTCGTACTTCCAAAAGGACGTCGCGGAGTTGAAGACGTGCTAGGTAAATGGCCAAGTTCGAATTGTTACAAGAATTTTAAGCATCAGTTTTCATTCTTCGTATAACTTAGAATTATGATATTGTTAACTAAGAACTAAATAATGACTTATTAGCCAGATGCCAATAAACTCATTTTTTATTTTTTACATGTTTTATAAACTTGTTCATCCAAAAAGATATTTAATATATAAATCAAATTTTATTATTTTCATAGATAAATCTTTTTAAAATTTTCAAATATAAGAATATTTTAGCCATTTTAATAAAATAACTTTGTGTTTAAAAATTTTAAAAATATGCATACATCTGTGAAACAACGAAACTTAATTTATATAATAAATACATTTAGATTATCAAGTTTACGAAGAATAAATAAAAAATTTAATAGTTAACAAAATGATCCTTTATAATTTATTATTTTATAGAATATAACAACCCTATTTTCTTTGTTCTTAATATTATTGTTCCTATTCTAAATTAATACAATCCTCCTTTTCCAAATACACAACATTATTTTTCTCATCAATCTCTTTATCTAAAATCATTCGTATAAAAACTACTCAACAAACCCTAGGTAACAATTTTCTATATTAATACTAAAGTTTAAGTTTTTATTAAAAAGTGTCATTCTTTAAGAAGCTTTCCAAGAAATCCTTAGTAACAATTTTCATATCTCCTAAAGCTTAAACTTATTATTGTGAAAGGTCCATGTTTAGCATACTTTTTTCATTGTCAACAAATTGACAACGAATATACATAATTACTAAAAGTATTTAACAACTAAATTATAGCTTTAGCTATGAATGCATTTTGATGAGTATACTTCATTGTCAAATGATAATTTTCTGGGTTAATTCAAATATATCTGCAACCTTTGTCCTTAATTATAAATATATCCACTAAGTTTGAAAACTTTCACACATACCTACTAATTATTTCATTAATTTCAAATATACCTAATATGACAATTAGAAACATTTCATAACTTTAAAATGTCAAAATACCTTTGATTGATCTAACATTTATTGTCACTAGTATCATATTCAGACTGTTAGAACTCATTTTGCTGAGCTTCTTTCTCGAGTTGGATGTATTTTTATCATACCGTTTAACTTTTGTTATAGCTAAATGCATATTATTATTAAATAATAAGGGTATTTTGGACATTTCAAATGATAAATAATAATAATTTTTCATTGCGTCTGATGAAATGGGTATGTATGAAATTTCATCCTTATATTAGTAAGTATATGTGAAAGTTTTCAAACACATTAGATATATTTATAATTAAGGGCAAATGTAGCGGGTACATTTAAAATTAGTCCTAATTTTTTCGAAGTGATTATGTGTAGGCTATGTGTGTGGATCACATATTTAGTAGTGCATGCAAAAAGAGCAAGAAAAAGCCTTTCAATTACTATAAGAAAATGAAACTTTAAAGTATCAATATATTATGATGCCAATGAAGCTAAGCTATGATAAGTTAATCACAAAAAACTTTAATGATAATTTTTAATAGTTATTTAGATTAATTTCAAATATACCAACTTCATTTACTTTTAATTACAAATGTCTACTATATTTGAAGATTTTCACATATACCTACTAAGTATTTCATTAATTTCAAATACACCCAATATGATAATAATGAGCATTTAACAATTTTAAAATCCTAAAATACCTCTAATTAGTTTAGCACCCATGGTCATTGGTGTTATATCTAGACCGTCAAATCTTATTTTTCCGAGTTTCTCTCTTAAGTTGAATAAGTTATCATTTCAGTATTTGACTTTTTCCATAGATTACAACTATTATTATTAAATAGTAATGGAAATTTTGGACATTTTCTTAGATGAATACCAGTGATTTTTAATTATATATGACAGAATAGGTATATTCATCCTTATTTAGTAGGTGTATATGAAAGTTTTCAAAATTAGTAGATATATTTGTAATTAAGAAAAATATGATGAGTATATTTGAAATTAATCCTAATTATTTTCAGTGACAAGTTTTTATTATTAAGAGACTACTTTTTGTAAAATCCTTTATATTAATGTTGTTAAAAACTAAAATTAATGATGACTGCCTTTTATGTCACAAAATAGTACCTTTTGCAACAAAAAAATGCTTAGCATTGTGAAAAACATGTTACAAAATGTTAGCCTTCTTAGGGTGAATACCAAACATGGAGGGAAGGCATAAAAGCCCCTTTTTAAACTTATTTCAAGCTGTATTTAATCAAATCATTAGTCGGTAAATCGATCCCTTGTAAAAAGTTTTTTGAGTTGTATTTAATTTGATACAACCAGTATCCAACTAATACATAGACCTTTTTAACATTTATTGAGTTGTATTTAATAAAATGATTATCTTGTTATCAGCCTATAGCTATATCTATCTAATAGATAGCCCCTCTTTAACTTTTTTTTATTATTATTATATATAATATAACATTTAATATTACAAATCAAGCTCATTTATAACCTTATCATGAAAGGACATCTTATGAATATTCTCCACGTAGGGAGAACCAACTATAAATTCTCCTCTTATTGGAAGACTGCAAATCAAACTCACTCTGAAGAGAGAAATCAAACCCAAGCCAACCATATGCACGCCATGGCCTCCGGCTGGGATACCGCCCAAGGCCTCTTTAACCTTTTTTGAGTTGTGTTTGATAGAATGATTATCTTTCTGTAAGCTTATAACTATAACTGCCTAACAGGTAGCCCCTCTTTATATAATGACTATCTTGCTGTAAGCTTATAATTATATCTGCCTATAACCTTTTTTGAGTTGTCTTTTTTTTTTTTTTTTTTTGATAAAATTTTTTGAGTTGTCTTTGATAGAACGATTATCTTGCTATAAGCTTATAACTATTTATAATAACTTGGCCGTTTTAATCCGTTGGAAAGAGTACATAAAAATGGTATTACTCTCTCCAATCACTACAAACCATTGTTGTGACTGATTAAAAAAGAGATCAAGAGACTCGGCGGGTTTGCTAGAAAACCAGCCACGAGTAGATAGAGAAAGAAATTAATTGACTCATGAGAGAAATTAATTGAGTCATGGGATCATTGAAGGGCATATTGAAAACGTGAATTAAATCTACACTTTGGGAAAGAAAGAAAGATATAGAAACAAGTGAAATAAAAGAAAAGAAAAAAATAAAATTGACAATTAGTATCGTTAGTCGAAGAATCGCCTCTCGTAGCACAAAGCCATTAAATGATCTAAGGAAACCTGTTCAGCTTCCATCGGTGACATTCCATTTAACAACTCCATCAATCCGGGGAGCCACACTGCATCTCTAACGTTCTTTAATGTCAGCGAATGGGATAGCGTCCTTCCCAGGCATGATATATCAATCTGTTGCAAGTAGCACACACATCAAACCCGAATTCAATAGAATACCTGGCTAGAAGGTTCTGCTCAACCGCGAATAGAGTTTTAGATCAGAACTTCCACAAGATTTGGACCCGGATCTCTAACATCCCACCTTCATTTAAATGTGGGTTAGACCAAATTAAATGAATTGTCATAAACTAATCCAAAACATGGTTTACAGGAATAGCATAGCTCATGGGCCGAAACAAGCAACAATGATGTGTGAATTCTCAGTGGAAAATCCCTTCCAAACTGAGCTTCTGATGATCATGATTTTGGTGTTCTAATAGAATGAAATTGGAGTCATGACCGATTCAAGATTAGTATTGCTTCCCACCAAATTTTCGTGGTTTAAAATGAACTTCATGCAGGTGAGACAGTGCACGTGTACGCAGCCTCGTTGCCTATTAAAGCACCAAACAAGCAACTCCGACCACGTGCATGCAAACTAAAGTATCTTCTACAGTTAGACCGGTGCATGCGTTGGCGGCAACTGGTATACCACCATCCAAAACACAACGAATCAACGACGTCGAACACAACACACCCACGGTGTGTTTGGCTGGAGGTAAAACTTTTGATGAAAAATTTTTGAAGTAGAAATTGTCAAATCAATAAAAAATGATATGATATAATAAGAATAATGATGAGGAGTAAAGAGAATAAAGTTAAAATAAAAAAGTTAGTTGTATGGGTAATTGTGTAGAAATGATTGAAAAGTAGGATAATTTGTGTAGAAAAATATGAAAAAATAATTTAAAAATAGAATAATTATAGAAAATGAAAAGTTTTAGATTGAAAAATTTTAGTTGACATTTTTTAATCCTAAACAAACGCACCCCCAATATGCGGAAAAATTTCGCGGCTAAAACGACCATCAAGGCATCGACCAGTGAGCATTAAAATTTAAATCCCAGGCAAATTATTGTACGCCCATGACCGGAAGCACAGCTTGCACGGTCTGGATTTCATGAGGCATCTCTCAACGTGTCATTAGAGATTTAGTTCAATGTTGGGGAACATTCGCTGCTTCTGTAACTACTTCTGTATAGGAAATTTTTAAACAGGGTCATCTTAGCAACAAGCTAAAGTGGAAAAGAAGACCACACTTCTTTCCGCACTCCCCTCAAAAGATTATTTGATATATTAATTAACCAATTACGGGAAATATTACTTCCACTTAAGTTTCGAACCCATGTCCCCAGCAATGTTCGTGGGTTTTTTTTATTTTCACTTTCATGTTCCAATTATTTTTCACATCTATTCTTAATTAATACAATTATATGGCATCGCTCTTTACCATTTAAAAATATTACATTTCTCACTTCCTTCTCTGCCTTGCCTCTGTTACCAACAAATTTTTTCAATCCTACTTCTAGGTAACCTCTTTTCTATATAACTTACTCCATATTTAAAGTCTTAACGGTTAATGAAAATAAATTTCGTCCATTATATTTAGAATCATTTATAGCATCTTGAAAACTCTTTCATTTGTTTACTTACACCCTATATGGGTCCTATTTATAAATATGTAAAATTAATGTAATAAAATAATTTAATATTAAAATATCAATTTTAAAATAATTTTTTTAATAACTAAACCATCAAAAATATCACTAATATATAAGTAGATGATTTTATAGAGTATATTATATTCTAATATATGCGTGAAAAAATTTAAGCATTTTTCATAATTTATATATAAATCTATATTTTTCAACAAATGTGTCTCATAAACATACTTAGGTTGTGTTTGGAAATAAGTAAAACTTTTTATGAAAATTTTTTAAGAGTAAAAGTTGTCAAATGATGTGATATGACAGAAATAATGATGATTAGTAAAAATAATAAAGTTAAATAAAATAGGTTAGTTATGTGGGTAGTTGTATAGAAATGATTGAAAAGTAAAGTAGTTGTATAGGAAAATATGAAAAAATAATTAAAAAATATGATAATTATGAATAGTGAAAAGTTTTAAGTTGAAAATTTTTAACTTAACATTTTTTAACCGTTGCCAAACATACCCTTAATCAGAATAAAATTTAATCTCATAAATAAATAAATGATGTTAAATATAATAAATGGATTGAATTTTACATTAAGGACTAAAATCTTAAAAATTAAAAAAATTACATAACTCCGCTTCTATGTAACTTGGTTATATAGAAAGGGAGCCCGAGTTATTTCATAATATTTTATTTCCAAAATTATTATTACATAATGATGGTGTGTTGTTTCCTTAATTTTAAACGACAATGAAATTTAATCTCATAAATAAATAAATGATATAAAATATAATAAATGAATTTAATTTTACATTAAGGACTAAAATCTTAAAAATTAAAAAAATTACATGACTCCGCTTCTATGTAATTTGGTTACATAGAAAGGGAGCCCGAGTTATTTCATAATATTTTATTTCTAAAATTATTATTACATAATGATGGTGTGTTGTTTCCTTAATTTTAAACGACAAACAAATTTATTCTTTCTTGTTATTATAGAAGTCGTTGTCAATTCTCAAACTACATTTCCATCGTAAATACGGTTTTTAAGAATAGAAATTCTTTGAGGGTGTTAGTTTACACTGAAAATATTTCAAACTAAGACTTTTTTTTTCTACAGTTATCTTATTTTTTAATTATTTTCTTACTTTTTCCCATATGACTACCCTAACTTTCAATCATTTTTGTACAACTTCTTATATTATTTATTACTCTATTTTGATTTTTTCTTTTACCCTTCATTATTACTCCTATCATATTCCATATTTTTTTCTCATTTTAAAAAATTTTACACAAAATTTTTCATAAAAAATTTTATCACTTCTCACACACACATACTAGATTTTATCATATCAAATACGTGCAAAATTGAAATTTGACAAAGAAATCCCCAACAAGCACTGCCGAAATTGAAAAATGGAAAACTGATCGAAATTGTGTCCCATCGACATCCAAAGGTTTTTTTTCCAAACAAATTGAGGAAAACATGATGTAACGAAAAATATATATCTTATTCATCTTTTCGTATAGATATATGCAGTTGCGAATATGATCTTTGATTTATCAGGAAAATCGGCATAGTCCAAGGCCAACGATTTTAAAAAATTGTCACCGATTTTAAAAAATCTAAAATAAATATTTAAAAATTGATATATTAAATATATCTAAATTAACATGTGTAAAAAAAATTAAAAAATGAGCATTTACACTCGAGTGCACCGAAGCTGCATGAGATCGCAGTCCAACAAAAAAATATCTTAAAGGGTATTCTTTCATTTTTACATGCCTGACACATGGAAAATTCTTGTAATTACTAGATTCTTGACCGTGGATATACATGCATGTAGAGCAAATATATATGCATATATATACATGTGCAAGTGTAGTTACATGCCCTGTAAGTTACAGCGCATTTGACTTAAAATGAGCCATATTCAAATGTATTAATATTTTATACCAATCATTTATCCATATAAATTATACCTTAAATAACTTATATACTAAAAAATAAACAAATAGTATTTATATCAAGCTATTTTATTACGTTACTTTTATACCATTTTTAGATAAGGCCTATACACATATCCAAATAAGATGAAAATTAATGCTAACAAAGGAAGTAATTCCAAGCACAATGAGTAGAGTAAATATACATTTTATGATTGCGTGAGGCACCATTTGGAGCCACTTTTACATACACTAGGATATTTTCCAAATAATATTTCAACACTAGCTATGCTGCTCATCACATTCCAACCTCCACAAATTTTACTAGTTTTTCAAATGACTATTATCTCTCAATGTAGCTTAATTTGAAAATCACTAAAATCCCAGGATCCAAAACATTTTGTAAAATGAAGAAATAGATGAATCCTTGATAACATGCATTGAAACCATCACTAGAAAACTTGTTTCTAGATAAGGATGTAATATTTGATTTTTATTTTATTTTTTTGAAAAAAATTTTCCCAATATCTTCTTTCTCTTCATATATAGAAAATTGCTTCCTCCATTAAAAAAAAAAACGAAAATAGTTTCCAAATATTTGGTTTGAGGAATTCCACATCTAGAATTTCCAAATACCGTGATGTGGCACATAGCAACCTAGGCGAATTGACAAGGTTCTTTTCATATTTAAACATATATTACTCAACGACCGTTTTATCTCTTAAAACAAATCTATTTGTGCCCATTTACTTTGTGCTAGCAACACCCATAAACTCAACAAACATCATTTCCAAAGCTTTCGGATCCAAGTTTTCAAGAATGAGAAATGACTTCAACTACACACATTTGAAACTCGAAGTTTGTGGAGACTAACAAAATAGAGAAATTTGTGACACTTTTTTCCATCATTAATTTCATCAACTTTAATTACATTGAATTCACGTCAGTTGGAAAATCCATTCCTAAGAATGATTTCTCATACTCATACACCAACCATAACTATCCTATTTTTATATTAGGTATATTTCTAATCAATCTTTTTTATTTTTTATTTCAACATTATTCACTCCATTGTTAACCTCATCCTATAATTTCTTTTCCATTTCCATTTCCTTTTCAACCATTGAAAGTGAGCTAGGATGTAAAAATATATATTGACCATCCACTTTTTCAATCACAATTCACAAGCAATTGCAAGAAAATACATTTTTACAACTATTATTAGCAAGGGAAATTTTTTTATAACAAGAACAATGCATATGAAAAAAAAATTAGTTTATGATGCTACCTCTATAAATAAAGAAAAATTCCTTGCCTATGATGCTACTTTCATGGGCAAGGACAATTTTTCTTGTTTATAATAACATTTTGCAACCAAGTCAAAACCTCCTTCCCTAAACAAAAAAAAAACAATTAAATTGTGATAATCAAATTTCTTTTTAATGATTGCTGCATGGAAGATGCCACAAATTATTGGCAACCAAGTTTTTTTAAACAACCAAAGTTCGACTTTTTGCTTCTTTGCTAAAAATCAAAATTTCTATAGTTAGTCCCACCATCACGTGAAAATATAAAATTACCTAACTCTCTTACGCAATCCATATTCATTCTTGGCATCATTTGTCAGTTAATTACACAACAACAAAATTTCTTATATATGGCAGCGTTTATGCATCCAATAGAAATTTGACTGTACTTGATACCCTATGAAGTCAAAGTCTATAGCACTTGCCATAGTTTTGTTACAACTTGTAGTCAAATTTAAACAGCTGCATTAAGAACTTATTTTATCGCATTTGATGTAAAAAATAGATGCATTTAACAAGATGTCCCCACTCTCAAGAACTAAATACTTTTTGCTATAGCCAAATCTATTTGAAGGAAGATCCCATGCATCTAGCCATTTAACATATTTTTTATTTTTTATAAATATGTTAATTTAGCTGTTTAATCTATAAACTAAATTTTACCATTTTTGAAGTGTTTAGTCATTTTCAACCTACAAAAATAACTAAAGTACCCATATATTTAAAAATCTAGAAAATATATATGCACCTCAAAAAATGGTCAATTTTGATTTATAAATTAAATATACCTAAAATAACGTATTTATAAAAATAAAATAAAAATTATGATTTTGGGGCCAGCCTAAGCGACTCGCATATTATTAGCCATCAATCTATATATATGCACTCAAATTTACACTATACATAACCAAAAAATTAGTTGCATTCAACCACATTATTGTGGTTTTTTTATGAAAACATTTATTGTGGTATTAGTTGTTAAGAAAACACAAAATAGCCAACTCTAAGGTCCTACGACTTTTAATAATATCTTAACTACCCATCTACCTTATTATTTCTAAATTATAATATTTTTTTTACATCTTTTCATACAACTACCATATCTATTTTATACATATTCTCTTCACTTATAACCATTACTCTTAGTATATAACATAACTCTTGTTTTTTAAAAAATTTCTTCATTTTTTCACATTGCACCAAATGAACTGTAATGTCTTAGGATATCCGCCAAAAATTAATAATAACCTTATAGTTTCTGTCAGAAAAAACTTGTTTGAGAATGCCACATCACAATGTTCTCAAGGCAACTATTCAAAAGAATAAGATCAGTAGAACATGGAAACATTGATATCGATAGTTTTGCAAGAAGCTGGTCAGATTTTAGCCGACAACATCAAAATTCAATTTAAATGATTAAATCCTAGAAGTGGAAAAGACGTGAAAGAGGCAAAGGAGGGGGAAGAGTGGGCAGAGGAATCTATAATGTTATTCCCCTTACAGTCACCATTACCTTAATTATCATCCTAAGTCTTCTAGTTAACAGTTCAAAAGCACAACTTGGAGAATCTTAATTGCAATGTCTATGTCATTCATGGGGGAGGTGAGTTATGTTTGTAATGCTATGCATTTACTTTTCCTCATTAACAAGTGGAGTATAATTACGAAATTCAACCTAACATCAAGAACAGTATTGTTTAATTCTCAACATTAGCCTAGTTGGAACTGCCTACTTTTTTGTAAATTAACTCCATTACAACTGAAGCAAGCTTTAGAAAATCTATGCAGTTAGAATAAATAGTGAGATATCAAACCAGCTTACGTTGCAAGCATATCCTTTTCATATATATGCGAATGCAACTTGTCATTCAACATTACAACAAAACCAACATTTTCCAATATCATTTTAACAAACTTAATTTCTTTTGTTGCAAAAGATACTAATTAACAACATTAATAATTATTCATATGATGCAGTTGCAAGAAGCAACCTTTAATGACAATGCCAAATAAAAGTGATTAAAAATATAAATTTTTTATTAGTATAGTACATCATGACGTTTTGACATTACATATCAAGCATATTTACCTTAGAGACTATAAGCTCCACCTATTTAGAGGGAGACAGCAAACTCCCCTTTATGTATCAAGGGAGACCACAACTTCCATTTCATTAAGGAAGACCACAGCTCCCATATACAAATCAGTCGAAATCCCATGTGGGAATTCAAACGGCGCCACCGCAGCATAAATGCCTTATATCGGCCATGGCGACCAACCGAGGTTAGCACAACTTTTTTTTTTTTTTTTTTTGGGAGTACAACTTTTGGTTACAATCTTAACGCATTATTACTAAAAGCTATTGTGACTTACCTATGCATCTAAACCATAGCGAGATAACAATGCAAAATTATATTTATAACTATGTACAAAATTCATTGTCGCTGAGGTTAATTTTCTTCCGTGCAATCATGCCCACCAAGTTCTAACCTGCACACTTACGGATCACCAATAAAAGTATGGACGCGTATCCAGCTAAATATGGAACACTGAAGTGGTCCAGTAGGTTTGAGTTTGGAAAACGTACGTTCATGACATACATCAAGATGAATGCCACCTTTGCAGCTGCATTTCCTGCACTATGTTCCTGTTCTAGTGGCTGACAATTGGCACGACTTGCATGTCATCTCATGAGCAGCATTTCTGCACCATATTCCGGTTCTATGAGCTCCAAGATTAGCTGTCTTCTTAAACATCTGACTATACATTCAGGTTTCTACCAATTGGCATGACTTGTATGTCAGCATTTTCTGCACTGTCCCCGTTCTCGTAGCTGAAAATTGGCACTTCTATGTCACCTTATCAACAGCATTTACGCACCATATTCCAGTCCTAGGAGCTCCAAGATTAGCTGTGTTCTAAAGCCTCTTGCTCAGGTTTCTACCAAAAAGCTGGTTTTCTACTTTGGAAATCAGCTAACTCAAGTTTTTGAAATGACCGGATGAGTGAACATCACGTGTTTATCAACCCTCATGAAATAAGAAGAGTTAACCAAAACCATGGGCAGTTTGACATCTCAGGGCAGCACAAGACCGGATGCCTTTGGTTCCAAAAAATTGCCGGATTTCATGTCTATAATCCTCAGTGACCAAAAGAGACAATCATTTGCTCCACCAAGTGGAAAAACTTGTCATCGCTTTCTTAATCTAGATTATATATTTTACTCAAGCAATAATCCCTACCACCAAAATCAAGCAACCCATTTTGGATTTATTAAAGAAACGCACGTCTTGTAGCAGCAATAGCCAACAAGATGCTACAACTTCAGGGAGGGTAGAAATCAACGATATTGTTTTTATTCATCCTCATAATTGATTAAAAATACTCAAACGCACTACTTGCATTCCAATTATGCTACCGACCAAAATGCCTACAGAAAAAAGCAGGAAATGGAAAACACGCGTATCATAAGCATATTTTGCTAACAATGTGCTGTCTGTCACCCATTGTGCATGCTTTTCGATACTTCCCACGATAGATGCCAATGAGTCATCCGCCAACCTACTTGCATGCACAAGGCAATCAACACATGGGAAAAATCTAGATACCTCTAAATTTCACAACCATGGAGATGACCGTGCTCCGAAAGCATGAGGAAGACATAATCCAGACCACAGTGCGTGAAAAACAAGCTCACCCCTTTCTGGGATCCGGACGTTGACAAGGTCACCTCCGCGGGAGTACCACATGCTGCGAAGTTCATTCCTAATGATAAGAGGGCCAAGATCGCTGGCAAAGACTAAGTCGGGTCAGATACAATAAACTACTATATTCTCCAAAATCACCATGCAACAACAACCACCACCTCCTACAGCCAAATAACAAGTCATCACCAGAGTATAAGAACTTTACTGAGCTCGATTGCATGGATAGCTAAGTCAAATTATTGTGCGATAAGTTCTTCATGCAATCTACCAAAATCCCCTAGCGTAGCGCACACGTGTAATTCCAATATTGTACTCCGTCCAAAATTGGGCTACAGAAGGGTCAAAAATCAGGCAGGCCTACTCATAAAATGTACCCAACAAAATTGGTAATTACAGAATAGGATGGGGCAAAAAAAACAAAAGCGTTCTTTTTTTTTTTTTTTTTTTTTGGATCTCTCTGGGATTCTCCTACACTCCCTCATGGGGCTGATTCGTTCTTGCAGAGAGTGGAAAGATAGCGCGCGGCTTGCGGGAAGGCTGTTGGCTTAATCTTGTGAACCACCCTCAATAATCTATGTTAGCGTGCGAGGTTTATCCATCTTTGTTTAGTCCGTATCTCCGTTACATTCAAACTAAAACAAAAAAGTAAAAACATATTCATGCACGCCTCACCATTCAGCATAACAAACAAACAATCCAACCACATTCACATGCAATCCATGCACAAGCTACATTTAAAACAACAAAAAACCCATGAAAATCAGCGGCGTCAAATTCAAAGCTGACACCACGTGTGCTTGTGTGTGCTTAGGGGGGGAGGAGAGAGAGAGAGAGAGTACCTCGGCCTCACTGGTGAGACCAAGCTTTCGAACCAAATACGTCTTGACCATGAAAATCGTCACGCTCTCGTCTCTTCATCGCAACCAAAAAGGCACGGTCATAATTAAGAGCATGGGGGACAAGAAAAGCACGCATGCTTGTGTGTAATGATCATCATAATGAGGGCACTAATTAACGTGCGCACTTACTTCACTCTGATATACGCCTTAGGTATCTGCGGCAAAGCTTCTATCCCCGTACTCCTGCGTCCACAAAAAAGAGTCAAACATAAAAATTGGAGAACAAAAAGAAAGCTGAGAAAATCCCAATTCGAGTGGGATTGCCATGCACCCAGCAACACAAATCCCATCCCAACCACCCATCCACGAGCAATCACGACGATGTGACTTCGACCACTTCGTAACGTTGAGCTAACCAAGACGATGGACGGTTCGGATCATGCAAGAGGATCATCACCCGGCGACAGCAACTCTATCCCACATGCAAGACGGAGACAAGCATTAAGCTCATGCAAGCCGAGGCAAAAGGAAGCTCACCGACTGCTGGCGGCCGTACGGAGAGTGAACCAGACCCCGGTCGCCGGTCTCTGGTCGTACAGCACCGGGCCCTCCCGGTTGAAAAGCCCAGCAAGCCCCATGTCCATGTGCCATGGCGATGATGGCAATGATGATGATGACGATGACGGCAATGATGTCGAGCACGACCTATTCTGCAGCAGTTGCTGCCGCTGTTGCTGCAGCCCCACCGGCATGTGCTGGTAGCCATGATTAAAGTGCGGCGGTGGTGGCGCCAAGCAGAAGCCTGCGCCACGCCGCCTGACACCTCCATCATCGCCCAGCCCTAACCCTAGCTGGAGACCGAGGTGGGCAGAAGGAGGGGAATGCGACAGAGCGGAGGTCAGGCCGGATTCGCTCCGCCGGTGGTGGCTGGAACTGCATGGGCCAAGCCCCAGCTCCAGCCACCGCTGGTTGCTCTCATCTTCTTCCTCGTCCGACTCGGTGTTCTTGTGGCTGTGACTGTTGTTGCAGCTGCGACGGCTCCAAGACATGGCCGCATGCTACTTTATGCCGGGGTGCGCTTTCGGGCACTACTTTTGGTAAAACAGGGGCTTCCAACTTCGGTTTCGCCCTTTATGGAACGGCAAATTACCGAATATTTCTCAATTCTCTGAACATTTTTTTTTTCTTTTTTCCTGCTCCGGTTTTACAGAAGAAAAAGAAAAATTTTTTTTTTTCGCTAAAAAAAAAAAAACACGCTAGCACGGAATTATAGACGCGCGCTCGGGGAGTTTTCGCTGATTTCCGAGGTAGTATTTTTCTTGCTTTCTGGGGGGTTTTGCGCTTCTTCTGCTTACACCTGCACAGTAACACTACAGGTTTTTATTTTATTTTTGTAATTCGAAGGAAATAAATACAGGACGAAATTGGAAGAAAACGGGAACGGGCTAAGAATCTCAGTACCTCCGTAGATAAAATATCATTCCGCTGTCCTCGTATGGAAATCTAGACATTCCCTTCGTCTGCTTTCCACCGTTGGATTTTATGAGGCCCACCCCTTTACAAGATCTCCAACTTTCACCTCGCTTCTCTTTTTCCTTCTGATATCTGAGATATTCCTTTTGGCATAAAGAGGAACCCAACGGAACGGATTTGGTGGCCGTTACCTCTTCGTGCTTCGTAACTCACTTTTCCTGCTGCTATTATAGCAATTTCAGTATGATTTTTTCGGAAGCCAGTAGCCTCCGGGTTAAAAAGAAAAATGCACGGTTCGGATCATCGACAAAGAAGCTGACGCCTCATGTATCTAGACGTTCAGGTATATCGAACATACATCTGCGCTGTACGCCAATACCTGCTCTAGCCACGTGGCTACCCCTCTACGGACAACCAAACATACACAAATAACTGAAGATGCACCCTAGAACGCAAGGGTCCAAAAAATATAACAATCTCATCCTTGGAATTGTTTTTGTCACAAATTTCACGGTTGCGATCTTATCACCAAATTGGGGCCTGGCCCACCAACAGGGGGCACGAACATGGAAATCTAGTACAGCAAGGGCCAAAAATCTTAAAACAGGAAGATTTACTACGGCCTGCTATCTAGTCCATCCCATCGTCAGTACCCTATCAATCAACTCAAAAAGAAGCGAAAATTAAGTAATTTTTTCATGTTTTGGTATATATTATGAGAATTTTTTTAAAAAGAAAAGAGTGAGAGAGAGAGAAATGTAGGAAAGGAGTGGACGAAAGGACCTGGTGACTTGCGAGTTTTCTACTCCGAAATCGCCGCTGCCGCTGAACATGAGATTTGAGATTTCTCTCCCACCCGCGCCCCAGTCGCTCCCTGTTTTATATGCTGCGACGTCGCAGGTGGATCTCTCATCCCTCCAACTGACACGTGGCTTTCTTACCCGTAGAAAGTGGAGGAAGGCAGGGAATGGACGATCCAAAGGGGCCCGTTCAATGCAATTCTCAAAGGTATCTGGATACATAGACTTTTCTAATGTCTAATTTGGATCGGTTCGAGTTTTGATTCAAAAAGAATTATAATATCTGGCCAGATCAAAGCCGCCACTGAATATGCATGACAATTTTTCTGTTGTTGCTTGGAATAGAATGTAGAATTTGGTGCCCCTCGTGGTGAACAACTGACTTTTGAGTACCATAAATATATATATGTATTCATCGACAAGAAAATCATTTGTATAAACGTTTCGGTACTTAGTTACAACGTTATTGATTGTGGTTAATTTTCCCTTCTTGACTTCATTTGTCCTTTTTTAATGCAGAATGTATACAGATGTACAAAGCATGTGTCGCTTCCCCCATCCTTCTTGGATTACCACATTATTCTGAATTTTAATATTTATTACTTATTTTTACGATCATATATATCTTCGCATAGCTTTTTTGTTCGTGCCATACCAAACACAGTCGTGGATATGAATCCAAGATAGGATGGATATGTCCTTACTTGTCAAACTGCATGCACTAGAGAAGAATTTGCGTGGACAACGGAATTATTGGGTGCAGAGATGTGATGTTATTGCGTGCATTAATGTCCAAATGGTGTGAGTGCAATCGCCCGCCAGACGCCACCTAGCTACGAATAGAGATATGGATTTCCAGCCGACAAGCCGAGCCCCAAATTAAAAACTATATCCATGACTATTATTCACCAATCTTGTGCCGTGAAGAATTAATTCTACTCCATCAGAGTCACTCAAGAGCCTCTCCAGAAGCTGGTGGATGTGTATTGTTCCGTCAAAACCACTAAAGAGCCTGTTCGCAAGCATATGCACGCGTATTGTAAAATGATGAATTGTATGAGAATATGGTTGTTATGTATACTCTACAAGAAATAAAAAATTAATTTAAGTCTGCAATTTGTTACCCAAATCTACGGTGAAATTGCAACATAATAAAATTTATTATATGTAACCAATTATTTGTAGCAAAATTTTAATTTAGGTGCATTTGGTATCAAATACGGCTATGTCCTAATTACTCATGATCATGTTTTTATAATTATCAACAGCCAAATTTTAATAGTTACTACCTAAAATAACTAGGTATTATTGGTTAAATAGTAAGTTGTAGTCAGAATACATATAATGCAGCTAAATACGCTTTGTATACACATAGAAAAATTAATTACACGAAATAAAGTTATTGTGGTGTTAGATGGTCCGGGACCAACACCAATCAAACCCATGCACGAGTGCGATCCACGGGACAGTTTACAAGCCAGAGTTGTTCGATTCAAAAACTTCTAGACGGCCCTACCTTAATGAGGATTTTTCGGAAACGTACCCTACCAAGCTGCTAATGCAAATATGCAACGCGATTCTTCGTTCCCATCTACCCAAAAGCTGCCAAAATGAACGGACTTGAATCCCCTTGGCCAGTGCTTGGGCTCTCGGATCTTTTGACCATCTAACCACGTGAACTCGTCATCCTTCTTTTTTCTCTGCCTCTTACTTCTTCCATGCATGCGCAACAAAACAGCAAGACATTTCCATGAACGGTCAGATTCGTCCCATCTGAGAGACGAGAAAGTCATGATTGGTCCAATTTAGCGATTTGGATTCTGATGGCGACTGTTCATCTACCGGGCCCAAGTTGGCATGCAATCCGCTTTCGGGCATGCGTCCGGTAAAGAATGATTCCTGGAAAGTGAAAGTAGCATATGGCCACCAATCCTCTCCACCACACCCGTGCCGACGGTATCTAATTAATGGGCATGCCCACGTATCTACGTCCACCTCCTATGTAGCATCCCCGAAAGCCACACGTGTGGCCTGATCCGCAGATCCTATATCCTATCGGTCTTTTCCAGGATCCGCGGACGTGGGGCTTAACCTTTGGGGTGAAGATCGCTGTCCACATATTCCACATCCGCACGTGTGACCGCGCTCATCTGCATCCCCTAGTGGAGGGAATGATCCATATCAAATTTGAAGGGATGTGTCATATACGCGTGGCAGCAGGTAGTGTGCATGGAAGCTGCCGACGGTTACATGACGCATGCTCGTGCTCATATGCCGATATGCATGATTGCTTCCATTCATCTCGCATCGCTAGATCTGAATTTAAAAACAAGGACAAAACAAACAAACAAAAAACGGAAAACACCATGCATTAATGGTTACAAAGCACCCACCGTCTTGGGAAAATATTCCCCAGTAGATCTACCCTTCAAGAGCTTTGCACAAACCAACTACGAAGCCACATAAAAAGGAAAGTTTGACCATGCAAGAAAGATTGGTCAGGAAATGCATTTTTATGGATTCATAATTAAAAAATATAAGCTAGTGTTAAGTAATGATTTTACAAATAATAAAGTAATAAGGAAAAAAAATGAAAGAAAAACAAAGCATTCACGGATTTACATGAAAATCTTTCAAAGTAATGTAAAGAAAAATTATATGTAAAAGAAGAGAAAATCCACAATAAATAAAGAATTTACTAGAGATGAAAATTTCATAAAAATAAAATCCTTAAACCAAATTTACTTTGGAAGAAATTTTCATAAATATCAAACCTCGCAAAGAAGTATACAAAAAAAAAAGAACTTTACAATATCATAAACTCACAAAACTTTAAAGGAAACACTTTATTTAGAAAGTGCGAAGGAATCTAGGTTTGTAAACTAAATTTATGTAGAATTGTGCTTGGTAGTGTTGGGGCTGCATAATCTTCAATATTACAATAGGTTGTGTTAACATGAATAACCTCAAATAGGATTATGCAATAAGGTGACTTGAAATCTAAGTTACTGCTTAACAAATATTCATTTTGATTTGAATTTAAGTAATATTTAAGCTTCAAAATATAAAACTTTTCACCTTCTTCACAAACTACTACTCTAGGTTCAAGAATATCAATCATGTTAAAACAATGCTTAATGTTGAAAATTAAAAGATATTTCAATAATGCACCAAAAGTTTTAGGCAAGTTGTTTAACAATAATTGAACTTGATAACAAAAAAGATTTCATAAATAACTAATAAATTTCAAAATAGGTTCTATGATTTAATTTCTTAATTTTTGAACTTTGTTGTAGTTATCTTAACATCAAAGATGAACAATAGACTCCAACACCAATTTGTTACAAAATAATCATAAAAATAACAAAGTGATTTGAAAAGCGATAAAAAAAAATAAACACATATTTACATGGAAAGCTCTTCAAAATAAAGGGAAAAAAAATCCTGACAATGGAGCAAAATCACTAAAGAGGCTAAAGAGATGAAAAACTTTTTAAAAAAAATTCTTAAGCATAATACACCTCATAAAAAACTCTTAGAAAAATTAACCTATCAAAGAAATATACAATAGATTTTTACCAAAATTATAAATTTATCAAACCCTAAAGCAAACACGTAAATTCACACAACAAGCCCTCTATTTATAAGTTTGAAGGGGTCTAGTTTTACAAACCATTTCACTTGGCACTAAACTATATAAAGCTATGGGGATTCGTAATCTTCAATAATGCAGTAGGCTGCGTTAACATTAACAAAGCAAGTAGGATTGCACAATTCGACGACTTCAAATCAAGTCACGCAGCTAAATTTCTTACGATTTCGATAGAAAATTATTATTAATTTTCGGTGTATATATATTCATTGTGTCTTCAATGGCAGCGATTGTTCACGTCAACGTCCACTGATTGTCTTTCCATGAGTGTTCCCTGCTGGCTTTTCCCTTTCCTTTTGTATTATTAGAAAGTAGGGTCATGAACGCAACTTCGTGGTCAAGTGCGTTGCATGGTGCCTAGCCAATTATAGACCACGACAGGAGCGAGAAATCCACCACGGACTGCTTGGTTGGTCTAAACGTAGTCATTTGCCAACTGCTAGTGTCAACGCCATTATGCGAAAAAATAGTAAGAGATGGTGGGGAGGATAAATATTGGACCGCAAAAAAAAAAAAAAAAAAAAAAAGTGAAAAGAAAATGGGAGAACAGACAAGAATATTAAGATCCGGCAACGAAACTTATTCTTTGTAAAAGGTATTATTTCGTTGCTAAATAATGCTGGAAATTATATATATTTTAGGGCGTGAATCAAGGCGGATTATACCAGGCCAGGATTTGCCCCACAATGATCTAAATTTTTTAAAAATTTATTTGATCCTGTATTTATACCAGGTCGGGACCATATCCGTTTAACTCTCACATTTTTCAATAAATTTCATGACAAACTTTAAGTTGATCTTGGATCAATTTCAAGACGGTGGTTTAGGTAAAAAGTGCATAATAAGTAGGACAACTTCAAGAATATATACATATCAAATACAAAGACACATTTATGCTAAATTTAAATAAACATAATTGCTAAAACAAAAAAAATGAGTAAATATAGTGTAACTTTATTAAAATCGGTTTATCCCATTCAAAATTGATTTTATCATTTTTAAAATATTTTTCCGCGAGTGTTTCTTAAATGTTGAAAAAACTCCAATTATGCATAAAAATTATGTGTACATATGCAAATGTCTATTATTAATATAGTTAATCACAAATAACGTGAGGATTTTAAAATAAGAATAAGAATAAGATATAAAAATATGTTTATAATCTTTATCAAATGAATAACATGATTGACCCATTCTAATTCTAATTTTGAATTCAAGTTAAAATTTCTATATCATTTCTATATCGAGTCAAAAAATATTAATTTTACCTAATCAAAATGAGTCTGGATATGAACAGGTCATAAGTCGACCAATCCAAATTTTCACCACTAACATATTCATTGTTAATTCATTGCTAAAGTTCTGTTGCAAAAGAGATTTAAAAAGTGAAAAATATACTTTATTGACAAATATAAACTTTTAGCAATAAAAAATCTAGGTTTTTAGCACTGTTACAAAAATCATTGCTAAAAGTAGAAATTATTATTAATACAATTACCTTTGTTGCTAATGCTCAAAGCTAGTGTAGTGAAATATATTAACATTTTCTTTTACTTACAAATAATGTAAGGACAAACTTCTTCCATATATGATAGGAGAAAAAAAGCTCGTTAAAAAAAAATTCAATTGTTACTACCAATTATTTGCAATGAACTATTATTATTAGCAACAAAAAATCTACCTTCATTATATGCAATGAACATATTGCTGCATATAATGATTACAAGCAATAAATTTATTATTTGCATCAAATAGTCCATCAAAGGTGTGTTTAGCAATAATGAAAAGTTATCAAATTAAAAATTTTCAATATTCACAACTAACCCATTATTTAATTATTTATTCACATATTTTTATATAACTATCTTATTTTTCAATCATTTATCCACAATTACTCATGCAACTACCTGATCTATTTTAACTCTATTATCTTTATTCCTCATTATTACTTTTGTTATATCACATAACTTTTCCTATTAAAATTTTTTTTCAAAAACTTTATCAAATGTCAAACACACCCTAATAAAAAAATTTAGTTGTTAAAGCACATACATCACAAATTATTTACAACTAAATAAATAAATTTTTTTGCAAGTGCGCATATGCTACAAAGAGTTTCTAACAATATAACATTTTTTATGGAAAACAATATAACATTTATAAAGAAATCAATTTTAATTTTTTGCAATAAACAATTTATTATTTAGAGAAAATAAAGAGAGAAAACCAAAGGCCGAAAATTAAAGTAACCGAGCAATACTGTAAAGGATAATAACTAGAAATATAAATAATAATGAAATTAAACAAGGCCATTATAGTCGGTAAAAACAAAATTTTCTAAGAAAAATATATTTGACAAGGTCAAAACTACTCCCGTTCTTACTTCAAAAAAAAAAAAAAAAACTACTCCCGTTCTTGCAATATTTTTACATGATATTTTTTCACCATGTTATTCTTTTAATTTTTGCGATAGTTTATATTTTTCATAACTATCCATACCACATTGGAAATAAACTCAAAACGTTCTTAACTTATATATAGGAAACATTCAAACGCAACACAAAAATTTAATACGTGCTGTGCATGCAATAAAGAAAATTATTGCTTACTGTTACAAGTAACAAACATTTTGTTACCACGTGCAATCAGTGAAAGTACATGCAACCAGAATTAGAATATGGATTAATTACATATAGTATTATATATTTATATCCGTGGATAATAATTATATCCAACCAATATTTGTTACTTGTATGTTATATGCAGCAAATTTATATTTGCAGCATAAAATTGGCAGAAAGTATTTTTTAATTAAAATGCCGGTCATATGGCTCATCATTTGTAATACGTACACTAATTTTATGTGAGGGATATATCCTGTAATGATATATGCATCAAAATACAAAATAGTAGTTGTAGATCAATAAACATTCTATCTTAACTGGTAATTTCGGATAAAATTAATTGTTTTTATTATTTTGAATATGGTATTGAGGTCATTTATCATTTTAAATATGGCATTAAAAGTCAAGTCACAACTTAGCAGGCCTCATATTTTTTGACTAGCCATTTCTAGTATTGATTGAAATTTAAAAAAAAAAAAAAAAAAAACCTTCGGCTTAGGATAAAACTGATCTATTTTTAAAATGGTGCTATAATTAATCTATTTTTTTGGAGTATTATAATTAGTCTATTTTGAACCTGCTGTAAGAGTCAAATCCAAACCTAATATAATATAAGTGGGAATAGACTTCCGATCTTGGGATTCAAGAGAGATAACATAATGCTAAACTAATTTCAACATTTTATTTGTTTTTACAATTACAAATAATGTCTCATTTATTTTTTCTTCATTCATTATTTTAATGCAATTGAATATTAGGGTAGAGAACGAACACAAAATATAAGCCTTTCATATTCTTTATTTTCTGATTTGCTATACTAACTAATTTCAATTATTTTATTTTTCCATTATTTTTTTATCCGTTTGCAGTTCAACGATCCATCATTCCAATATATTGCTCGGATCAAAAGCCAATTTGAAAGGAAGACACTTCACAAATTTAATTTTCTAGGATAACGTTTTAATTATTTTTAAAAAATCTTGCTTTTAAATTCTTATTCGTATTTTTTATTATTATCTTTTGGTAAGATTTTATTTTATTATCGCTGCAACAAATTCTATTACACGTAACCACCTCTTTGCAATCAAATTTTAATTTAGCTGCACTAATTTGGTAGGTGAGTCCTGCATTAATTATCATGGAAATTTTATTCTAAGTTAAATTTCAATAGTTGAATTAAGCATTATTTTTTTACTACATTTTGAATGTAAAAAAGACAACATTTAACCCCTTAAAAGCAACTGAAATATCTATAGATAAATAATCAATCCTAACTAAAATATATCTGCGGTCAAATGTATATTATATATGACTAAAAAATTAGCTACATATTAGCTACATAAAATGATAGCTCTTGTAGCGTATGTCTGCATAACTCCTCAGTTTTTTTAACACCACATGATTTTTTTCAAATGCATTTTCTAATGCATATTTTCTCAAATAGGCCAAGACGGTCCGAGAATATTAATGCTACATTTTTCTTCCCCATCCAAATGAAGATGGACGCATCACCGACTCTAGTACTCTATCCTCAAACGCCGGGCCCCATTCGATGTTGTCCCTTCACTTCGTGCATGCTGGCCATGCGTCCACGTGTGAAAGGAGGTCATCGTGAACCAGCAGCATTTTCATGGGCCAATCAACAGCCGGGGTCGAGTCCGTTGGGCGATTAAGATTGCTGGCCAAACAACCAAAAGCGTCACTTCCGCTTACATGAAATAACAGCGAGCCACATGACCCGAACCATGCAAACCCATGCCCGAAACATTGGCCTGCCCCCTCGCAGCAGATTTTCATATGCCAAGGAATGCTTCTCACTCCAAGCCAAAAGAGACGGACCATTTCCGACCCCTCATGGGAAACAGCTAGCCGTTAAAGTGACTTTTCTTTGGCCGTTTCCCTCTCTTGAATGAAACGTTGTGACAAACGTATGCTGCTGCTGGAACTTCATGGTCTGCATGTATTGCAACGTACGAACGGTTCAGATCGTTCACGCATGCTGCATGTTGTCACGCGGAAAGGAATAGGACCTCAAGCGCCTGGCATCATATTGTCTCGCGAAAGACCATTAAAGTTTTCTATTAAATAATTTTGCAAGGATGGTGTCGGTTGGAAAGATGATTGCTGACGACGGCATTACTCGCTAATCTCTTTTTTGACGTCATCTAATGCCGTTAGGGATGCTCTGTAGCATATCGGATTATCACGTCACGGAGAGGAGGACTTCTGGGTTCTGACATCAACGTTAGACGAGTAACGCGGATGCTAGTATGGAGCAGGCTCGCCACGTTTCCACGTGAGAGAGGAGCGCGAGACGCTTTTTTGGCAAGTGGGGCCGGTTTTGCATGGAATTATCTTAGGCGGCCAAGCCAATTTCGCAAGTGCCAAAAAAAGAAAAATAAATAATAAAAGAAGAAGAAAAATAAAAGAAAATAAATAAATTTGAGTGGGAGATAAATGAGATGTCACTTAGCGCATCTTTCATTCCATGACAGCTTGCAGCTCATCTTTCAACAAGGTACCTTAGACTTCAACGATGACATTCGCGTCCGGCAACACGCAACGATGGCATTCGTTGCATTTTAACTTATTTAATTAAAAGTCGGATTTTGTACAAATCAAATATGTGCATGAACCAATCTAAAAAAGGTTAAAATCAATCTAAGCCATCTATTTAATTTAAATATTCGTTTTTTAAAAATTTTAATTTGATATTTAAATATCCAAACATAATTGTTATATAGATGAATAATTTCGTAAAATATTATAATAAAATATACATGCAGATGACTCTTAAATAT
>JAXCLR010000073.1:8378579-8393347 GCA_035584095.1 Annona squamosa
TCGTAAAATATTATAATAAAATATACATGCAGATGACTCTTAAATATTTTACATAATTTACATCTAATTATATATTTTTGAGCATGTGTGATAAAAAAAATTTTGATTAAAATTACTATTGTTATTATAATTAAAATAAATGATTCATCTTTCCACAAGGTACGTTGGACTTCAACGACGGCATTCGCGTCCGGCAACAAGCAACGATGGAATTCGTTGCATTTTAACTTATTTAATTATTTAACTAAAAATCAGATTTTGTACAAATCAAATATGTGCATGATCCAATCTACAAAAAGGTTAAAATCAATCTAAGACATCTATTTAATGTATATATTCATTTTTTAAAAAATTTTAATTCAGTATTTAAATACCCACACATAATTGTTATATAGATGAATAATTTCGTAAAATATTATAATAAAATATACATGCAGATGACTCTTAAATATTTTTGATAATTTACATGTAATTATATATTTTTAAGCACGTGTGATAAAAAACTTTGATTAAAATTACTATTGTTGTTATAATTAAAATAAATGATATTAAACAAAATAACATTACTTTGAAGGGTGTTGTCTCCTTTTAAATAGGTGTGGGAGCTTACAGTCTCCTAGGTGAATGAGCTTTATATGTAATTTCGATGTTATGACGTACACTACCAATTAAAAAATAAATAATATTAAACAAAATGAATGGATGGAATGTTAATTAAATTATACAACATTCAAATAAGTTTTGATGCTCTCATCTCAATTGGAACGCCACTCCTTAATTTCCCAATTAAATCATACTTATACTTTGACATACGACAAAATCAGTTTTAAGACTTACCAGTTGGCAAGGAAAGTGTTTTTTAAGTGGGAGAAAAGAAAATAAAAGTTTTTTTTTTACACGCCAATGTATCTAGGATCTGTATTGTTATAGGAAAGGGTCAAAAAACTTCCTTCACTTTATTTATCTTTTTCGATATACATGATTTAATATTTTGTTTACTTATTTTGCTTTTTCAATGATTTATCATCTCTTAATTGTTAGCTCCATCATATTATATTATTCTACCATTCTTTTAAAAAAAATTTCCTATAAAATTTCCATTATTTTTTTCTTCCTACCAAACAAACCCTCAATGCATATAAAATGTAAAGGGTGCACGCAAAAACATTAACTCTGTTATTGGTCTCAAAAATTGGAATCAAATGCATCCAACAATGAGAGGATTTCTGGAATTCGTCACAGGAAAATTAATCAAAATTTTAAAACTTTCACTTGTTATATTTTCAAAATTATTTTTTTCTTGACACTAAAAAGTTACTTTATCCAACAGACATCGTATTATTATTGCTACCATGGAAACTAAGATTTTAGCGATAATAATTATTTTAATAAATATCTTTTCAACAACAAGAACTAAAACGTTGATTTTGTTCAGTGCTAGCTGCAGAATATTTTACTGGAGCGTGAATAAGCGGTCGTTCACGCGATCAAGGGTGGGGAACGGTGCAATACGCAACTAGCTAGACCATGAGATTAATTATGAATTAGAATTTACATGACGAATGATTTATACAAGATTCACCACATTTAACACGATAGATTCTTTTGCAATAGAACCGTCTGTACCTTTGATGGGCCTAATGGAAATACACCTGCCCGATAAGTGCACTAGGTAAAATTAGTGGTGTGGTTGGTATAACTGTCAATATCGATAGGTTTATTATATTTATAAGATTCGTATATCATGAATAAAACGTTTATTATTATTATTATTATTATTATTATTATTATTATTATTATTATTATTATTACTATTTTGATGCAAGAAAGTTTAAATTCTTGGACATCGATGCGGTGCGCCCGGCCGTAAATCAGTTCAAAAAGATTTTTATTTTTTATTTTTTTCGTGGATTGTTGGGCCATCTGTTAGCATGTTAATTTTTTTTTTATTTACATTTCAATACCTCTTTGTGTTATGGTACTATAAAGCTAGATGTAGGGGCCCAAAAATGTATTTATTTTTAACTTTTTAAAATTTTCTTATCTAAAATTGTTATCGGGTATCCATTTAATTTGTATGACAAAATTTACCATTTTTAGATATGTGCACATGTATTTTTTGAATTTAAGAGTATTTTAGTAATTTTTAAATAGATAAAATATCTCTAAGTTTGAAATTCAAATTACTAACACTTGTTATATAAATTAAATATATTTAGACTAATAGTCTTATGAAAAGAAAAATAAATATATTTTTGCGCCTGATGTATGATTGTTCCATGCAGCCGGACGTAAAGAACCATCATTTATATATTTTGATTTTAAAAAATAAAAAATATGGATATACATATTGGATATATTTTTGAAAATTAAAAATATCAAATTTCACATGCTAACTAATCTAAGCGGAACCTTTTTTTATAATTTAATGTGAGCAAAATCAATGTATATATAAGCTCCGCTTATATGTAACCAGATTACATAAAAATTGAGTGATATAACTCTTTCAAAATTAAGATTTTGATTCTTAATAGAAAATTCAATACATTTATTATATTTAACATCGTTTGTTTATTTAGGAGATCAAGTTTTATCCTAGTTAAGGATGTGTTTGGGAAGTTGTAAAACTTTTGATGAAAAGTTTTTTATGTAAAAGCTGTCAAATTAGTAGAAAATGATGTTATATTGTAGGGGTAATGATGAGGAGTACAGAGAATAAATTTGTTAATTGTATTGATAGTTGTGTAGAAATGATTGAAAAGTAGAGTTGTTGTATGGAAAGATATGTAAAACATAATTTAAAAAAGAATAGTCATATAACTCTTTCAAAATTAAGATCTTGATTCTTAATAGAAAATTCAATCCATTTATTATATTTAACATCGTTTGTTTATGTAGGAGATCAAGTTTTATCCTAATTAAGGGTGTGTTTGGGAAGTTGTAAAACTTTTAATGAAAAATTTTTTATGTAAAAGTTGTCAAATTAGTAGAAAATGATGTGATATTGTAGGGGTAATGATGAGGAGTAAAGACAATAAATTTATTAATTATATTGATAGTTGTGTACAAATGATTGAAAAGTAGAGTTGTTGTATGGAAATATGTGTAAAACATAATTTTAAAAAGAATAGTTACGAAGAGCGACAAGTTTTAGATTGAAAAATTTTAACTTGACAACTTTTATAAATTGCCAAACTCACCCTAAGTATGTTTATAGAGCCACATTTGTTGAAAATATTTATATTCATATGTAAATTTTAAAAAATACTAAAATATCAATCTTAAAGTAGTATTTTTGACATCCAAACCATCCAAAATATTATTTCTATGTAAGTAATGATTCCATAAAATATTATTACATTCGAGTATATGTGTAAATAGATCTAAGTTTTTTCATAATTTATACATGAATATATATGTGTGTGTTTTTTTTAACAAATGTGGCTAACATACATACCTGATTCGGATAAAATTTAGTTTTTTAAACAAACAAATGATGTCAAATACAATAAATAAATTACATTTTCATCAATGATTCAAATTTTAAATTTTGAAAATATATAACTTGGTTACAAAAAAAGCCAAAACATATATATACACAGTAATACGCACGGAACAAAAAATATAAAAAAGAAGTTTTTCCGCCTATTGCAAATTGCTCGATGCGGGGCCGCGGCACACATCGGGGCCCTAGATTCTTTGGCATATAATAACAGCCTGTGCCTTTGATGTGGTGTGATTGAAATATACTCACTCCATAAATGTACTAGCTAGCAAGGTCGGATTAATGGAGCGGGTGGCATAATTGATAGGCTACGATAAAAGAACAGTGTGCTGTAGGACGACCAATGAATGGAGATTCTGAAATCTAATCAAAGCATTAAATCATTTGGTAGGTGAAGAGACAGGAGGCCCCATCAATCAGACTAATTTTACTTTTGCAAACATCAAGTTTTGATGAATAGGTGACTGGAATTGAGTTTAATCCTTTTCATTTTTTTCTCTGCCATTCACTATAAAGAGAAATCAAAGCAGGAGGCATGAGACTTCTACACGCCCCCCTTCTGTATAGCAAATTTCATTTTTGTAACGAGATCGGTTGCATTTCTTTCTTTTGGAAATTGCAATATTAAAAAGGATTTGTTTTTCTTTCTACGCTGTTAACTTGGTGCAAGGTCAGCTCCTTCAGACGTCTGATCAACGGACTTATTCGCATATAAGCATGCAAAATTTGGAGATGGATGTCCGATCGGCTAGATAGCACAAGAAACGGGAAGTTTTTGGGCGTAGAGCTCTTCCACAGAGATTTCAATCATGACATCAGTGAAAAAATAGTTACCTGATTTATTAAATTTTTACAAATATATATATAACAAATATCAGAAAACATGTTAAAAATAAGCGCAGTAAATGGAGACGACGTTGAAAATTAAGATGGTGGTATGCGGCAGTGCTCCTGGCTAATCATGCTGCTCTTGTTGCCTGGCAAATCGTGATAAAAGTATAAAGCAAGGAAACTTCGATCTCCCATCGAACTGATTTAAGGCATAAAGAAAGATGATTTAGTGCATATTGTTGGAATAGCAAATATACTTTTCGTTTGTTGGGAAGCTCCTAAACAAAAAGGATATGCCAACTGTCGGTGTACTTAAAATAAGCAGTCATGGAGTATTACCACCCTTAAAAAAAGTCTTCTGCAATCTTCCGAAGTAAATAAAAAGTAGAGTTAATAGAAAAAGGAAATAAAAAACCTGAAAATTAAAGGTAATTTATTATAATATAAGACGATATCAACAAAATGGAATTTTCACTTGAAAGCAAAAAAATAAAAAAATAAAAACATGGGTAATAATAAAAACATATAGAATTGTTAAACTTCTTAGAAATAACTAAAATGTTATGTCAATACCTTTACCAGCTCTGGCTTTTCGAGGCATTTCCTCGTAAACTTCTTTGCTTTTCTTAGGACTACCCTTCTCACTTATCAGGTCTACAGTATCCTTTTCCATATTCCCCTACATTGAAGAACGTGAACATCCTTCTATTTATTTCTATGTCATGCATCTTCCCTAACATCTCAAAAATCAGTATCTAATCTCACATATTCAGCGCGACAGTTGTGCTAAAAAATATCATATGTAATCAAAATATCATGCATCAATGGTGAAAAAGAGATAGTCACCCTCATCATAGCTATTTCTTTAAAAACTATTATTCACGTTTGCTTCTATTTTTTCAATCTTTCATTTTCAACTGGAAGAACAATTTTCAATAAAAAAGATATAGCATAAGCCGATCATAATCTTACTTCCTACATCTTTAATAAGAGATTGCCCCGATGATATTTTTAGACCTATCCAAATGTATATATTTTTTATTTTTTTGAATTTTTTATAAACATGTTAATCTAGTTGTATTTAATTTACAAATCAAGTTTTATCATTTTGTATATGTGTATATATCTATTTTGAATTTTTAAAAATATAAATATTTAAGTCATTTTAAATTATTTATAATAACTTAAATACCCCTATTTTTAAAAATCCAAAATAAATATATAAAAATATCCAAAAAATAGTAAATTTTGATTTATAAATTAAATACAACTATATTAACATGTTTATAAAAAAAATTTCAAAAAAATATGTATTTTGACCAGTCTAAAGTTGTCGGATTTCAGACTGGTCTAAAAAGATCCAGACTCCAAGAGATCTAACCTTTGATCCTCAATGTTATGGTTACTTTTGTAGGCAAACATCTATCATCCCTTCCGCCAGCTTCATAACTGTTCTCTTCATTGAACTAGCAAAATAGTGTTTCAATTGCAACTACGAAAAGTTTTGAAAAGGTACAACACAAACCCTAAAACTTGGGCATGTTACACCTGAACATATCATTAATGACTAGCCTATCTAACCTCAGGACCATAATAAATAATAATTATTAAAATTTAAATTTCCTAATTTGCTATTTGTAAATTAAAAATACATGCCCTTCTGATAGCACTCCTAACATAATGACAAAAGAGAGTGGTTGTGTACATATTCGCCCTTATTAATAATTATTCGTTTTCCAAAAATATTAATTCATCCAATCCTAACGACCATGTGGCATGACACATAAGTTATAGGCCGATTCAAACTTCTTTCCATAAAGAAATTCACATTTCCACCAAGCCCAAAATATCTCCTAAAATCATAAAGATTAGGTGTGATCCTTGGGGAAAGTTTAAACCATACCCAGACATGAAAAGTGGATATAAAAAGGAGAACATTTCTCTAATTAGGAAAGACTCCATTTGGACTAAACTCCTACTCATTCTTCATTTTTCACCCTTCTAGTTAATCTTTCATAACAGTTAAAAACCTTTGACGAAACCCTCATAGGCTTGTTTCACATTCCCCTTTCTTCATCTCATTCCGGGACTTGTCCCAGACACTCTAAGATTTATCCCATACTCTTTGAAGCTTATCTTTACTTATTAGAATCTTTCCTAGACCTTTTGTTAATACCCTTTGAGTTCATCTTAACCTTTGACAAATCCCCTATGAGATTTACTATCTTACAAATTATATAATTGGTTTTCCTTCGTCTGTCTTTTAATACTATGCAAACCCATATGGACGTGTTTTTTTAATCCAAATAGATAAGTTTAGTGCGGGGACCGCCAAATAAATTCGACCACTCAATGGATCTATCCAGGTCAAGATAAAAGAAAAAGTCACATATATAATGCGCAGGAGGAAAAGAAAAGAAAGTTTATCACATCCTTCATTTTTTAACAGCGCCAATATATGATGTTGGAATACTTCAAATGAAAAATAACAATTTCAAGTTTAAGATCTTTTTATCCTTTTTTATTTCATATATGTTACATCATTTCAACTAATTGTAAAATTCTAAGATATTCTTGCAATTTTTGTACCAATATTCAACAAATATCTAACAAATAATTCAATTTTTCTAAAAATAATTCTGTATACCCACCTGGTGGACACACCGAGTACAATACACGTTAGTATTACTCACTTAGGCATCAATAATGACCTTATCATGTATGTTTTTTTTTTTTCTTTTTGAAGGCTAACGTGATCATGTATGTTAGACATATGTTTTTTCAACTAAAATATACTTACAGTTCTTTTCACCCTTAACTAGCTAGGATCAACCTACCGTTCTCATTTTCATCAACGTGAACCCGCCAAATTAGTTCCCAGAGTTTGGCACTACTTCCATGTATAATTTGAGTCGCTTTAAGCAGCGCGTATGACTTTCAAGTGCAGTTGTATTGACTGTCATGCGCAGCAGGAGCATGAAATAGATCCGAATTTGTAGCCTTTTGGTTTGTCTGGATTAGGAAATTCCCCAAAAAGCGGTTCTGCTTTCGGACACCAAATGCACTATATCACGCACACCTTGAAATTATCAATATCATCTTCTCAGGCTTCATATAATTTTGGACCCCGTCCCACTTGTCGATGAACGATACGCATTTGTTCTCCTTCACTTTTCCCACGAAATAAACGCGACAGTCATATTGTCAAGATATGTGACTTGATGTGTTTAGTTGCGAGTAAATTTTCATATGGAAAGTTTTTAAATAAAAGTTATTAAATAGATAAAAAATGATGTAATATGATAGAAATAATGATAAAAAGTAAAAAAAATAAAATTAAAATAGATAGGTTAGTTGTATAAATAATTATGTAAAAATAATTAAAAAATATGATAGTTTGTATAGAAAAATATGAAAATAATAATAATAAATAAAATAATTATGAAAATTGAAAAATTTTGACTTACATGTTTTTGCCCTAAATAAACGTACCCAAGGCATCTGATTTGTCCTGTTGGGAAGGATACAACTTACTTCAATGATACTGAGAAACGCCATGAAAAATTTGCTCATACGTATTGTGAATGTAAAAAATTTTATTACAAATAAAAAATTTAATATTGCAAATATAAATAATAGTATTGTAAATTAAAAAATCTGTTTCAAAAATGATAAAAAAAATCTTATACAAATTTTAGCCAAGGATCTTAGATCTTTTAGAAAATCCCTAAGAACTTTTTAAGAAGAACTTAAGAAGTTTGAACGGATGGAAAAATAAAATGAAAATGTAATAATATATATTAAAAATGAGAAAAATTGTATTGAAAATTGAAAAAATTATATTAAAATTTTTTTAAAAAAAAACCTATCCTAATAACAGAAATATACAGTCCATTCAAGGATACAGGATCCTTTGAAATACCCTCCAATAGTTTCCTATCAAGAAATATTAAAAAAAGATTTCGTTTAGGTTCAGGAATATATTAGACTTTTAGACGGTTCAGATGGAAGAGAAACATATATGGTGCATGTGCAGGCAGCAAACTGCATCTGCGACTTCCCCGTAGGTCTCCTGTTTAGTCAAGTCATCTACGTTGGTCACGTGGACGTATACGGAACGTAGATAGACAGATGGGTGGACGGAGAAAGAGGGAGATGTGGTGGTGCTGCATGTCTGACAGGTCTGATGAAATGGCATAATGGGTGATGATCGGACGGTTGTAATAATGATAGGGAGGGAAGGCTTTTTGTTGCTTTTTGCATGGAATGGGATCAATGTCATGATGAGGCCTTCTCTTCACCCCTACTGCTCCTGCTCCCCCTCCTCACCCTTCAATAAACCCTCCCTCGGTACTCCTACTACTACTGCTGATTTGACCCACTGATCCGACGGATTTCGATAGGTCATTGGAGTGGACCCCACAATCACTCACTTCAGAGCCCCACCCCCCTCCTCCTCCCTCCTTCCTTTCTCACCGTAAATCATTGCGACCGTCTTTTCACCACTCCTCCCTCTTCCCGCCCCGCGCCACCCGCGACGACGTGCGCTCCCATGCACGCCTCCTCTCCCTCGCTTTTCCCACTGCCCTGCATTTCTTGCCCGGAGGAGCCCACCTTTCCCTTGCTCTTGCATCCAAATCCTCGAGTTATTACAACATGGGGGGATCATATCTACTCCGTTTAACTCAATTTTCTTTTAATATTATTTTCGAAAAATTGCATATTTAGAACCGAAGAACAGCTTGAGAACAATAACCAACTTGTCTATGAATTAATTGAGTGGATCAGATTTTTAAGGAAGGATGCCTCGAGAGATATATATACCATCCATCTGATGAACATGAGCTACGTTCTTGTTGGATTTCTTGGCATGACAGATCGCGGCATAAATGCAGTCGGAGGAGTTCTGCTTGGCGAGAAAGGTGCACTTTAATCTGCCATTTTTTAATCTGAAAGACAATGATTCTCTGGAAGGGCACGAGGATCCTTGCATGTGGGATTATCAACGTGTCCGTGTCGCGCATGGAAACCGACTAAAGGCACGAAGCCCCAAAATCTGTTTTCAATTCGTTTCAAGGGGCATGATATATAATTCATCAGAGTAGTGATAGAAAAGCAATTTTAACGGTTCAGATCTCTTTAGATGAATTCTGTATCCTTCTGCAATGACCATTGGATCTTTGCATGAAAGTGGTCAAAGGCATCCTGGCCGAGCCGGTTCGGGCTCTTGTCCTATTGAAATGATCCGGAACACTTCCGGCATCATGGCCATAAAGGATCCACTTCTATATGCAGCTTGCCTGCCCGTATGTGGAATATTTTATTGCGATGAAAGAGCAAAGAGTGAAGACTACCGACATATGGAATTAAGGAGTAATTATTTCGGAGGCCTCTTGTACCGTTCTTTAAACCAAAACACAAGCATATTAATGTAAATCCATCTGTCAAAAACGGGTGGTTAGCTAGCAGCAAGAGATGCATATGCATACATGCAGCAGAGCACAAGGCTAGTTGTTTTTATGCAGAATTTCTATCCTTAGGTGTCATCTGTAGTCCAGATAATATGTAATCATCATGCTGTGGCCTGTCTTTGCGTTGTCAGTACGTACTACTACGCATGTTGCCGATGGCATCGTGGCAGCAACGAGTACTATCATAAATTAGAATACAGCCGCAGCATGTGATTTTTTCATGGCTTCTTCCCAATCCTCACCTTTCATGAAAAAAATGTGATTTTCCTGCAACTTTTTCCAATGTAAAATTACACATCATAAGTTAACTTATGTTATAACCTCGACTAATAAACGGTCCAAATTCAATTAGCTACTGCATGGAAGAAAAAGCTCGGCATGCAGACATATATGCATGCATGAAAAGGTTTCCCTGAACCCGCTGGTTCATTATATTTCATGTCTGGAATGTAACAGAAGCAGCTGTCACGTGCACGCAAGTGATTGCGAGTGGGTTCTTCATGAGGACCACAGTGCCTGGATTTTTCTAAATAGAGGTTCGTGTTGCAAACTACATATCCAAACCCTTTGAGCGTGGTGGATCTCAACTTCGAAAAACTATCGAATGTCATCTCAGATTCCCAAATTTAAGAATCACAAAAATGTCTTTGTAAAAATAAAAATGAAGTAACAAAATTGGCTGGAACTCATATAAAAATTTTTGAAAAATAATAATCCAATAAAAGGTTGGAAATAATTTATCACGAGCATTATAAAGCTAAAAATTATATATGAAAAATTTCCACGCATTAGTGAAAGTCATTTTTCTCGTTTTAGCAAGTGCATGAAGTTCTACAGAATATGATGGCTGCATTTGTAAATTTTTTTTTTAAAGAAAATAAGCAAAGAGAAGAAGTTAATGTAATTTTCTAGGTTCGTTGTAACCTTTAAATCTGGTAAATAGACACCTAATCTTCACTCCACAAACACTGAATGGGCTGACTGAATCTACTGATTCAGTCGATTTGGTCCGAAATTCAGATGAGGCCTTAAGTTCTCCCGCGCACGAACCAGCGTGCACCTCAATTCCTTTTCTTTTTTTTTTGGGATAAAAGCGTGCACTTCAATTCTAATTTGATTATATATTCTCTCTTTTGATTCGGCATACGAAGAATGAATGAAGCATTTGGAGCCGGCAAGTTGGCAACGTCAAAAATGACGAAGAAATTTTGTTAAAGCATCAGTTGAGGAAATAAAGTGCCCTTTTTGTAATTGGTAGAGGGCAGGTGGAGATAAAAATATTTTTAGAAGTGTGAAAGGTATGTGATAAGATAGAAGTAAAATGAGAATAATTAATAGATAGTTGTAAGAGAAAATGATTGAATTATAAAAATAAAAATGAGAAATTTGACTTAAGTAGTTAAAATATGGCTATAAAAAAGCAGTTAAAGTATAACATCGACTTTGTATCATTTATGAGACGTAGCGAAAATTAAAGGCATGAAACCGCGAACTACACATGCATGCGATGCATGTTGGGCTTGCTTCCTGTATGTCTGCTACAAAGTGGTTCATGATTTTCTGAAGAAGACGGCGTTGGAAAGGTCAATAATAAAATTTTCAAGGAGACGACGTTGGAATGGACAAGGCTCTTATTTGTCGTGTTCCATGCCGCAATAATATTCTAGCTACAAGAAAATTGGACTCGCCCTACTTAGTCCTTAATCCTTAGTCCTTAGCTATATGCGTGCAATCATATCAATCTTCTTTAATGATGGCATGGCCCTAAAGATGAACGCTAGTAAATACGTGGTATTTGGTGGGACCACACCGGCTCATCCCTGGGTTCTGGCCAACACAGATAGGTCCCAGAAATTCTAATGGGATCTGGCCAAAGCCAGGACAGTTTTGTTTTAAAACTTTTGTTGATTTATCAACTTAATTGTTCTTACTTTCATGTGAAAAAAAAAAAAAACTTGATTGGGTTTTAGATATCCAGTATTTAAGATTAGTAATTAATAGACCAACCCAAATCCGAAGAAGCCAGTGGCCTCGGACTCTTAGGGAAACATCGTTTTATTTGATGGAATGGGATATAGTACTTTTTACATTTTCATTTTTTTTTTTCCATTTTCAATGTTAATTTTTTGATGGCTTGAATAGAAGTTGTTGATAAATTAAGAGGATTGAAAAGGAGCTTATTCCACAATACCAATATGAGGCTCTATTTGGCTCTGCTTATCGCACGGAAAAAGCTTCTAAATTTCTAAAAATGTGCATATGTTCCCGTGAAAGACATTTGTCAACGTTACCGAAAAAGCACTATTCTGCTAATTTTTTCTCCTAAAAAGTCGGAATAGCAATTTTAATTGGAAGCTAAGAATCTTAATTTTTCCAAAAAAAAAACTCCTCGCAAATATGTTTTGGTTATTTACTAATGCGTGGCCAAACATGCCCTTTATCTGTTGATTGGGTTGGATAGTGATCATGATGCAACCGGTTGTTTTGCGGCTGTCTGCTGTTTGTAACTACAAAGGTCGTTTGTCATTTGGGAAAAAAAAAATGATAAAAAATTTGAAGGAAAAATTAAAAAAATAGAAAGTGATATGATATAATAAAGTAATGATTATGGGTAAAAAAATAAAGTTGAAATAGATACAATTATATGAAAAAATGTAAAAAACATTTAAAATTAAGATATTTAGATAATTACGATGTCATGTTATCTTTTTTTTAATTAAAAAAGATGTCATGTTATCTAGAAAAATAGGTGCAAAAGTAAGGAGAAAATTTTTTCTTTGCATAAATTCCAAAAGAATTTATACATGATTTTTATTGATTTACACAAAGCTTATGATCGAGTACCAAAAAAGTTAATATGACAAGTGATAAGAAAAAAAAAATTAATAATAGATACATTAATATTATTAAAGATATGTATAAGGGGGCTGTTACGAATATGAGGACCATTAGTCGAGATACTAATGTCTTCCTAATTAAAATAGGTCTATATCAAGGTTCGGCCTTGAGTCCTTACCTTTTTACCTTAATAATAGATGAAATTATTAGACATCTCTGAAAAGAAGTACCTTGGTGTATGCTATTTGGAGATGATATTGTTCTAATAGATGAAACTAAAAAAGAACTAAATTTAAAATTGAATAGGTGGGTAAATGCTCTAGAATATAATGGTTTTATAATTAGTTGCACAAAAACTGAATATATAAAATACAATTTTAATAATAGTGAAAACCCGGATGAGGATCCAATTAAGATTTTAGATTAAGTAGTAATAAGAACTAATCATTTACGGTACTTAGGATAAATAGTTCAAGAGAATGAGGAAATTGATAAAGATATAATACATAGAATTCAGACATGATGGAAGAAATGAAAAACGCATCAGCAATTTTATATGATTGTCGAGTTCCAATCAAACTAAAATTTTTTTTTTATAAGACTGCGATTAGACCTGTATGTTTTATAAGGCAGAATGTTGAAAAATTAAATAATAACATATACAAAAAATGAGCATAGAGAAAATGAAAACGTTAAAGTGGATGAGTGGTAAAACAAGAAAAGATAAAATTAGGAATGAAATAATACGAGAAAACTTAAAAGTGAGACCAATTTGTGATAAAATGAGAGAAAATAGATTAAAATGATTTAGTTATGTTAAAAGGAGGCCTGAAGTAGCACTAATTAGAAAAACAGAGTCTATTTAAGTAGAAGGTAATAGAAGAATAAGAGGATGACCAAAAAAAAATGGATGAAAGTAATTAAAAAGGATTTAAAAATATTACAAATTACAGAAAATTTATTCTTAAATCGCCAAAAATGGTGCAACATAATCCATGCAGTCGACCTCACCTAAGTGGGAAATGGTTTATAATGATGATGATGATGAAATTCCAAATGAACTAAAATTTTATTTTTCAACAAAAGCTGAACCCTTTATGAATTTCCTCAATGCGTATTTAATTATAATTTTAAAAATAACATATTTTTAAAACATTTATACGTAGTTTATTTATTTTCAAAATTTTAATAGTTACATACGAACTTTCAAAAAGTGTTAAATATTTATAAAAATGTAAATTGTTAATCAAAGTGATTTTTGCATCATAGATATCAATTTATACCCTAAATGATTTAGATATTTAAAAATTATTTAAAATATAAAAAGCTACTGATTATAGCTTCCATGAAAACTACAACTGGTGTATAAGATAAGTGTGTGGGTTTGAGTTTGGTTATATTTGTCAATATTGTCAAAATGAATCATGAGCTCAATCGTTTTAGTATAGATGTCAATATTGTCAAAATGGAATCATGGGCTAAATCATTTTAGCATATACGTCGATATCGTCAAAGTGGAATCATGAACTAAATTATTTTAGTCTTCGGTTCAATCCAATCAGTTTAGCCATTGGTTCAAATCGTTTTAAGCCAAAGCATTAGAATAATAAAGTTAGGGTATAATTAAATTAATTATTTCACTTTTAAAATATTGCATGAATAAACCACATGTCACATTACCCATTTTCAAAAGCTGTAGTCTCTACACCTTGAAAAAAGGTGAATTTTCGTTGTGTGCACGAAGGTGGCATGCGTTAACTGTCATTGACCGAGCCACGGTTTGGCGGGTTATTCGGTCCATTCGTATGTTTCTTCCGGCTCCGACGGTGTTCAGCAAATTTTTAAAAACCGCCCCTACAACAGAACCTCTTCAACCGTTCACGACTGATCTGGTTTAGACATTATACAATCGCGGTTCGGTTTTTGCAATACTGCCAAGGAGGAGGCTGGCGCTTGAAACCAATGTTATAAAAACCGGTTTGTGATCCAGTTCGAATTAGTTAGACCGGTTGTCAAAACCGGATTAAACCATCCTTTAGTATATACACATAGATGTTTAAAAATCTAAAAAAAATAGATAAACATATTCAAAAATGGTAAAACTTGGTCTATGTGTTAAATAC
>JAXCLR010000073.1:8393447-8408020 GCA_035584095.1 Annona squamosa
ATTGTTTTAAATAGGTTTTTTGAGGTGGGCTAAGTGGGCCATTTACTTAGCCCGGGCTAATAGAATCACTCCTCTTTAAAATGCACACCATGTTGATCGAAGTAATCCTTAAAAAAATAAAGCGAGTATCATTAATGTACGCCAGTAGCCAGTGGACCGTATGTGCCGTGAGAGTAGGCATCCTGCGTGTATTTTCCCCCCTTTTATGTTTAAACCTAGCGATTATGGTTCCAGTTAGACCGCCGTTAAACCAGTTTGGCTCGATTAGCTAGACTCAACTGAATCAAACCGGGAGGTTGGCCGGTTCCTGAGTGGACCAGTATGGTCTGCCGGGCCGATCCGGTGTTTACGACGCTGGCAAATATATAGTCAGGCAATAGCTTTCAAGATTGTTTGTCCGATTTCGATCAATTTCGAAAATAAGATCCAACAGCTTAAACAACGACATACATAATATTATGACATACGTTATAGTATAGAAGTGTTTGGCTCTCGCGTAAGAGGCCGGTGCTGGGGCCAGCACTCGGCAGTGAGTCACTACGATGAGCTTATACATGAAGCGGTTGCAAGGGGTGCGTGGGAGGTCACTTCAAAAAAAAAATTGGGAAAATTCATCTGATGCCCATAATATTTATCCATAATTTCTTATATACCCACAGTATTTTATAAATTTCTATCGCATCCATAACATTTCGTCTTAAATTCCTCTCAGTGCCCATAACGTCAAAAAAACTATTATTTACCTTAATGAAAAAATAATTTTGTCCATTTAAAAATTCATAATTGAGGCAATTCAACTCTAATATTACTCATTTGATGATAATAAATCTTCCGTTACATTAAACAGCTCAAAAATCATATTTAGTTAAATCATTTTAATTTAAAAAATTTTAGATGGGCAAAATCACCTTTTCATTGGGTAAATAACGATTAGGTTATAAAAGGAATTTTTCCAAAAAAATTTACAAAAATGGCAGACATCGATGGGAGTGGGATGTTTTTGGGAACGGGAGAATTATTTATTCATTTATTTATTCTGATAAGAACGAGAGAAGGTTTTGCGTTGCAGCGTATCTCATGTTCGGGGGTGGAGGAAGATCATGACCCATGCATCTTGAAGGAGTAGCGGAAGAAGTAAGCTGTGGAAGAAAGAGCTGAGAAAGTGAGAAGGGAGAAGACCAGAACTAGATGTATGACATATTTGATCAAGATTAACACGTGTGGCATGCAGGAATAGGAATGCAATGGTGTGCAATAGCAGCCGCGACCGAAGCTTACACAAAAACAGTCGAACAAGGTAGCCATATGGGTTTTACTCATACGGCAATCATTGAAAACTATGCAATTGGGGTTGTTTACAGTGAGGATCTCCGAGCCGTGGACCGGATGTTACACTTTTCACCCTAAAATGAATTCTAATCAAGATGGTTAATAAGTGGCAGAAGACAAGTGTTCAACAAGACCTCCAAAAATTGACCCAACAAATGGAATCATAAAGCTTCAGTCGAATACTGAATACATACAAGATGGAAACGGAATAAAAAAAATGTCAACATACAGATTAGACAGCAGTCCTCACCTTTGTGCTTGACAAGCACAAACCTCGATGCTCCAAGATCAGCCTATTTATGAGACACCTGGCCAATCGCTGGGGTGATTAGGAAGTCCAAGAAGGCGCACGAACTCGAATATCCACAGCCCAATAATCGGACGATGTGCATCAAGCAAGATATCATGATGTCTAAACCTACTCTGACATCAGGTACAAAACAGGAGGCAGGGTCAATGGAGAGATCTTGCATTAACTTCCGCTGATTAAGATCCTGGTTACATCCGAAATAGAAGAAAAAACACTTTTTAACCCCTGATTCAACAAGACGATGCTAGTGCTCTGCTATTTTCAAAGCATCAGACAAGTTCAAGTTCAAGCTGTTTCTCATTGTTCTCCGCCCAATGCCATTGCCTTTTCTCATCATTGTAGCAAACTCATTGTAATCAATTTGGCCATCCTGCAAATACAAGCCCATGAAACAATATTAAGCCTTCAAATGAGCAGGTCATGTGTTAGCATTGCATGTGAAAGGAGCCTTTCTATCGACACTGTTCAAAGTTTCGACTATGGACTCCCGTTGTAGGTCCGAACCCTCCCATACTGACAATGAAAAATACTTCAGCCTTGGTATGTAATCCATCCATTGGCATGCAAGGATCCTTTTAAGTGAAACTTGCAGCAACCTCATTGGTTGGATGTTCCAAATAGGCAACTTTTTTCCGCCAGCACACTATGTGAGATAACGCAAACTACGAAAATGCAGTAGGATGTAAACGACATGGCTTTATGGTTTTCTCATTTGAACTGAAGCAAATATCTAAAACAGAAATACATGAGAACCACAGCCACAAAGACCTGAAAGGCTATATGAAAGTATGATCCCAGTAGAATTTGGATAGAACGACTCACATTGTCTTGGTCAATTTCTTTGATCATGTCATCAAGATGAACCTCACTTAAACCAAACTCACGGCATGCTTGTTGGAGTTCATCAATGGTAATGTAACCACTGCCATCCTTGTCAAAAAAGGAGAAAGCGGATACCAAATTCTCCTCTCGTTCCATCTTGTTCAAGTGCATTGTAGCAGCAAGAAATTCACCATAATCTATGGAGCCACTGTTGTCAATATCAGCCTGCAAATTCCAAATACAATTAGAATGAGGTCCACCGGTTCACTATTATAGTATGACATTGGCGTAACAAAAGAAATACAAAAATCCAACTTTTGAGGTTTACAAGCATCTAGAATATCAGCAGTCAAAATGCTACCAGGTTAAAACCAATCCCCAACAAGCCATCTACATCAACTCCAATTCCATTTCACCTAATTCAGGATCAGCGCTCAAATCTAAAACCAGGAGTCACCCTAAACTTGGCCAAGTCAAGGTCCAAGTATCCATCCTTCGCAATAGTGAGATGTGAACCGACTCAACGTTGAAGAAGTAGGTTTGTCAGAATCATAATGTCTTTTAACGAGTGCAGAAGATCAATTTGATCACATGAAAATCACCAAAACATTTTTACCATCATTCATGAAGTGGTGAGTAACTCTATAATGCTTCTTTCCAATCCAAATTTATTAACACAACTTTAGTGCAAAATCTTCAAAGAGAACACCAATGAAGAAGAACTCCAGTCTGGATATGTAGCCTCATAATCCAGTTGACAGTTGGATATATCCAACTTAGTGGTTCTAGCCTATAGCTATCTGTTGTGAGCTTTCAATTTGTGATAGGACATGGATGCTAATTGGTCCAACGCATAGATAGCAAACTAGAATCCTAAAGGACATGAACCTCGGAAGATATACGAAAAATTACCTTTAAACTATAGACCTAGACATTCAATGGAATTCCAGAGCACGTAAAGACTTAAGAGGATTGAATGCATATACGAGGATCAAAGATCATATAAGAACAGTTTTCATTTTGTCCTTGCTGACTTTACTTACTGCATCCATAAGTGCCTTTATCTCAGACTCCATCATTTCAGAGCCCACTCTTCTCAAGCCTTCCTTTAGTTCATCAAATGTTATCGTCCCGCTATTGTCTGTGTCAATCATTTTGAACAACTCTTTCAGGCCTCCAATTTCCTCCTCTGATAACCTTTCTGCAATGACCTGAAGACAAGAATCTTTTATAAGAAGCATGATCGAAACCTCAGAGAATTACTTGCATGCAGTAAAGGATGTCATTTAGGGCCGGTTTGGCCTTTGCCTACACATGTTAACCATTATTTCTCAAGTGTTCCAAGTCATAATAACTGGTTACACTGAGACTGGTATTGGTCAAGTGTTTTAGGCCAAATAACTTGTTACACAGAAATTGACCTTGTGCGTAAAGCCTGGTTCTACCTATCTAATAGTAAGAATGATACTTGGCAAGTTCATGCACAAGTAGTGGGGTAGATCGAGCATACAGTTGAAATGTCGGCCAGTGTAGCCCACTACAGCTCAGACCGTTAAGAAGAAGTTTCAGAAAGTAGCCTGAGTGTCCAATATATCAGGGTAGAATGACGGAAAAATCTTCAAAGCACAGGGGTCTGAGCAAAATGTTCCCATCAACTTTGGAAGGATTAGTTAATCTGTCAAAAGACAGGAAATCAAAACTTACGCGCAAAGCCATCTTTTTAAGTTTATTCATTGCGGAGAACTGCTTCAAGCGTGATAAAACAGCAGAATCTAGAGGTTTATCAGGAGCAACTTTATCATCTACAATCCAAGGATGACCTGATACAACACCATATTATTTAGGGAATCAAGAAATGACAATTATAACAAAGCAATGGGCACTTTCAAAGCAAGTCCAAAATTTCTTCCATGTATGTACTAATGAAAGTTACTCACAAAGAACCTCATGAGCAGTGTATCGCTTTTTTGGATCCCTATCCAACATCTTCGTTATCAGATCTTTCGCACTGTCGGATATGACAGGCCAGGGTTCAGATTGAAAGTCTAGTTTGCCTTTCAAAATCTCCCTAAAGATCCCTGCTTCGGTTTCTGGATATAAAGACAAGTCAAGGAAAGCAGTAAACGATCCAACATATGCTAGTGAATAGATGGAGCTTAAAGAGCATGCTTTTGTATTCAACCAAGAAATGGACCAAATGATGGCCAACATTTTGATCACAACTATTGTTTATTTGGTCAGGTATCTTATGGGCATGCTATCAGACCGTCCAACATCTGATAACAAAATTGTAATGATAGTATAATGCTGATGAGGTAGGTTTCTAAGGAATGTTGCACATACAAGCAGGTACTCCACAGATATGATTTGTATAACTAAGCAACATGTATCCGTTAGCTAACTAATTGCTGGATCAAATCAATGTTCTCTTTATTATAGATAATTATAAATTTATCATTAATGTTCACAAGAGACTAAACATACAAACTGTATTTAATATCACCTAATCCTATCTCTATAAATAGAACTAACATTTTTAAAATAAAGATATGCAGATTAAATATTACTACTAATAAATGCCAGTTTAATTTGAATAAAAATATGACATTAACTTTTAAATTTTCCAACCTACAATAATACACAGTATGCATTTATGAAAAAATTTAAGACATCTGTAAGGATTGGTGATGGATTCTTGTTGAAATCAGCAATCGCGTACTAGCACTATATTGCCAATTCAAAAGGTTTGCAAAAATATAGGAATGAGAGAAAATACATATAAAAATGAAAACATATCTTGAGATATTCTTATTATGCCATTTAAATCTCTAATATGGATCATGATTAAGATGCTAACAGATATAAAAAAACAGATGCTTGAATCATTTTTAGGATGCTTGTAATGAAAAGAATCTGTCTAAAAATGCATCCAATTGTACATTGCAGTTCATGCAGGTCCATTAACAAGAAGCAGTGTATAAGACTGTTTACCTCTTTTTCACTTACAAATCAAATGGTTGAATAGATTTGCTAGAGCAGTTTTATTTGATATGCATATATGGGCTTTTCTCACATCAAAAAGGGAGCAACTAGTACTCCTTGAGTTCAATTCACATTGGGACGCGAAACAAAGTGGGACTGTGGAAGCCACCAAAAAGGTACAACAATAGCTGAAGTGAGGACCAAATGCTAATAGAAATATTCCATCCGACTAGATCATGTGACAGCATGGAATAAGCCACAAGAATGTTGAATATAAGGAATCTGGCCATGTTATGATCTCCAATGAATTGGACAACAAGCAAAGATGGCATGCATAACACATGCAACAAGATCAGTACAAGAGAGGGGTACAATGATTGTGACCATTTCAGAGCTTGAATCATTACATAAGTAATGTAACCTTGGTTAAATGGTTTAGAGAATGCTATTGAATAATTCTAGGTTCCTTGACGTACCAGCCCAGAATGGCGGAACACCACTTAACAAGATATACAAGATAACTCCAGCACTCCAGACATCTGCCTCAGGACCATAATGCTTCTTTAGTATCTCAGGTGCAACATAGTAGGGACTGCCAACTACATCACTAAAAGTGTCACCTGAAAAATAAAAAGGAAAAATACAATTGGATCACCTCTCAAAGTAATGAAAATAAGCACGAATTTAACATCCAATTGTGTGGAGCAAAACTCAATGGCTAACAAATAAAGCAAAACCATGAAATAGGGAACAGAAGTACTAAAACCATAAAAGAAGACTGAATTTCAGATGCCAATCAACACATCCACCTACATCATGAATTTCAGTCCAAACTGCAATCCCAGCAGAAAACATCATTGTCGTCATCATAAGCTGCTTCCCACATATGTGGGGTCAGCTGCACAGATTATGTTGTGTCATTCTTTACGATTATAAATTATGTTTTCAATAATCGCTAATGTCCCAACAGAAAATATGAAGCCCAAACGTATATGCTCTCTTCCTTTTCCTACAGATTTCCCAAAATATCAGCAGTTCTGTCATCTGTGATCAGCACTAGCAGAAGAGGCCCTATTTGATTACATGGCCACAAGGATGCCAAATGATATTTTCCTCATTTTATAACAGAATCCTGCAAATAACCAAGATTCATCATCAATCCAGAAGCCAACCAACACACACATCCACAGCATCAATCAGTCCAAACTGTCATGAAATTTTCACAGCAGAAAGTATGAAGCAGTATTCCCGAAATATCATCACTTCTTTGGTCCAAACTCTGAAAAAGCAGAAAACCCACATTCAGCTTACACTGCAAGTTGCTAACCTACTTATTCCATATTCTCATTTTAGCTCCATGTTCATCCTCACTCAATCTGCTTCCTCAAAATCTTCCTAGTTGCAAACCCACTACAAATTGCCTTCCAGATCCCAAATGCCTGAATACTAAAACAATTATACAGACTACACCAAGTTGAGTATTATGCATTTAAGAAATGATTGTCTTTTAAAAATTGATGCCTTCTGAACAGAATGTACACAGCCAGTTCCCTACAGCTTTTTATTCATAGTTAGCATTATTTGACACTCAGAGGTCCATTTTTAATAAAGCAGAGAATACTAATGGAAATTATTATTCTCTCCCCTGCAGTGACAAAGAAAATCTCTTTGAAGTTTCAAGATGGGGAGCTGCTAGAAGCTTTGCGGTGGGAGTTGGATATGATCTTCTATTTCTGAGGGCTTCAGACACTTCAGACAGACATCTCAGTAAGGCTGATGAATTAATGAGTAAAAGGACTTCCTCGACACTGGACTGAAGGCAATGCCTTAGCAATTTCAGTGAACGCTCCATAAGAGGAGCAAACCATTGATTTCATGTAAAAGAGTCACTTGAGAGGAGCCAATTCAAGACTACCAATCATTGGTTCCCATATTCTGCTTTCGATTTATTGACAAAAATGAGCCCTGGAGAAGTAGCAACTAAAATTAAGAAAACCGAGTTCCAATTCCATCAAATTGAGGCATCAATTTAGAACTCCATGCTTTAAATGCCCACATGAAACATCAATTGCAGGATCCAAAACAAGCCCATATCAATTAAGAGGCACTCTCAAAAAAGAAATCCACCGCGAAATCGCATTCCTCAGGATACACCAGTCTAAGAAGTTAACCTCAGTCATTTGCGTGGCGCAAGATCCCCAGCTGCTCATCCCATGAGCTTCCATAGGCATGCTGTCGCCCAAAACCACGCCGGTTAAAGAAAAATTGTATATTGATTTTGCGTCATGAGTTCATCAATTCATCCAAGCATCAGGTGAACATACCAGCTTGATCTTTCGGCAAAGACGGAGATTGTTAAATATCGTGCTTCACGACAAGCTGATGTGCTTAAGCAGGGCATGCATAAGGCTGCCCCTGTGGGTATGAAGGCATCAAGGCAATCCAAGAACTCATCCTCGTGCACAAAGAAATGAAGAAACCAACCTGGCTTGTAAAACACAGACAACCCAAAATCAGTAGCTTTAAGCGCTGCATCCTCCGCCTCGTTCACGAACAGGAAGTTCTCCGGCTTGAGGTCTCTATGCATCACCCCAAGAGAGTGGCAAGCTTCCACGACGCCGACGATCGTCTTGATCAACTGGGCCGCCTGTCGCTCGGTGAAATACCCCTTCTTCACGATCCTATCAAAGAGCTCTCCGCCAGCGCAGACCTCCATGACCAAGTGCACGAACACAGCATCCTCGTAAGCTCCCTTGATCTGGACGACGTTGGGGTGCTCGGAAAGATGGTGCATTATCTGGATCTCTCTCCACACATCTTCATAATCCTCCGCGCAGATGAGCTTCCTCTTTGGGATGCTCTTGCAAGCATAAAGATTGCCCGTAGATTTTTCAGTGCATTGGTAGGTGGTGCCGAACTGCCCCTGGCCCAGCTTCTTCCCAATCAGGTAGAGATTTCTCAGATTTTCGGTCTTGTAGGGGAGGACAGAGGAAGGTTTTGCAGGCCTTTGATTGGAATGAGAAGAAGGATGGGAAGGTTCGGAATTCTTCATGGGTTTTTTTTTTCTTCTTCTTCTGTTTATCCGACTTTTCTCTTCTTCTCTGCTCTCGGTTTCTTGATTCTGTTTCGCTGTGAATATAAGGAGGAAGCCTGGCCAGATTTTTGTATCAATTTCTAAAGTGCAGAAGCTCTGTTTCCTCGATCTTTCTGATAGAAAGGGAAAGATCTTGCGCCTCTCCCTCCAGCTTTCAGGTCCGTTCTTTCTTCCTCTTTTTTTTTTTTTTTTTTTTTTTTTTTTTTTTTTTTCTCTTTAATTTATTTTTTGTCAGCTCATCTTGCATCCATCGCGACTGACAACTGTCAGGGTTTGTCGCGCCGGTGAACCAAAGGAAAGTACCTTTGTATGATCCCAGCTGTCCGTTCAGAATAAATGAACATGCGGTTTAATATCGCTGTCTCAAATTTCAGGAGCGCGAGAAAACTGCTTGAGATTTGACGGACATTTTTTAACTGTGATAATCTGTCGTTTTGGACGAAAAATGGATATCTATCTAGAAACGTAACTGCTCGCCTCCGTAAGTGGGGAGAACACGTCCAACCCATTTTTAAGGTTGGTGGTCCGTGCGCTTCCATAAAATGGTGCATCCCATCGCCGAATCTCGGCAGCTGGTGTTGGTTTTTTTTTTCCGCCCCCTTTAGTTACCTTATATTCCCGAGTCTAGGGCATTGGATTATCAATGTCTGGTGTGTTTGAAAATTATAAAAATTTATTAATTTAAAATTTTTTATTGCCTTATTTTAAAATATTTTTCACATGTTTCTGGACAATTAACTTCCTATGAAATCATTTCTGGACAAACTATCCATAAAAAAAAAATTATTCTATTTAGTTTAATTTTATTCTTTAATATTCCTCATATTACGTCCGTCGCTTCATATTCCTCGTATTGCCTCAGTCATATCATTTCGTTTCTTAAATGACAACCACAAAATTTTTAATATTTCTGTATAATCTTTCAGTTTTCAAAATATAATGATTGTATTTTTCTCATTTTTAATATAATATCTTATCTTTTACTACATAATTATCCCTCCTAACTCAAAATTTCAATCCAAGTCTCCTTTCATAAGTCTTCCCAACAAGCCTTAACTTTTGCCTTCTTTAGGTATTTTTATAGGAATTATGCTTGGATGTGTCGGACATTCTCCACCTTGTCCCCTGCCAAGAGGTATGTTTCATCTTAAATGAATTATAAACAACATTAGGTTAAAGTGAATTGAAAAAATATATACCTTTAAAAATTTATGATCTCGAAATCTAAATAAATTTCTATTTAGTATAAAAATGAATTTTATTTTTTTTTACAAAATTTCAGAGATATTTTATGAAATCACGAGGATTTTGTTAGGCAATTTCATAGCTAGTTTCTAATGAATTGTAATGTAATGCTAACTGATGATCAAAGGGTTCGAGAAAATAATCAAAATATTCTTACGCATTTTAATAAAATTTATATATCTTGACTTGTTAACTTATTTTTTAATTTTTATCTTTCCATTTCAATCATGTTGTCAAACTATATCTTTCCTATTACATCATAGTATTCTGACATTTTAAAAAAATATTCCGTTTTGTTTTCCCACCCAGCCTATGTTTCCAAACCCACTCTCTACAAGCGGACAACATTCCTTGAAGTTAAGTAAGCTGTGAGTTTCCGAATCAAAAAGGAAAAAAAAAAAAAAAAAAAAAGTGAGCTACGAGTTTGGCGTTGAAGTGGAAGCAGCTTTTCTAACTCTTTCCACATATTAATAATTTTATATTTTAATTATTTAAATATCTTTTTTTATTTTTACTTATATATTTTAATTATTTTCTTACACAATCATCTAGTTTATTCAAGGGTTGCAAATTGAGTAAGTTAAATTTAAAATAAAAAATAACATATTCTATTAGAGTAAGGTTAATTCCAAGGTTCAGTTATTGGTAACCGAACCAAATTAATAATAAGTATTCAATATATAAGTTATGTTTAAATGCGTTAGGATGCATCAAAATTTCAAGGCACCTATGTACTAATTTTTAAAAATTGTATAAATTTTTTTGATAACAAATTTGTATAAATTATTAATCTATGTATATTTAACTTACATATTCAGTTTTATAATTTTTGAAGATCTATATATATTTTTTATTTTTGAAATAGGAATTTTAATCATTTTCAAATGACTAAAATATCTATAATTTTAAAAATGAATTATATATATACACATCTTCAAATATATATATATATATATCTCCAAAAATAATAAAAACTTGATTTATAAAATAAATACACATAGCTTAATAATTTTACAAAATAAGCTTTATACCTTCGTGCATTGAAGCATTACTAATATATCTTCTATGTGATATATTATATATTAAAAATATATAATATATCTTTATAAATATAAAAACTTGTTTAATTTATCTATTATTTGATATATTTTACCAATGCATTTTAAGACTATATTATTACCATATTAATTATGAATATTATGTAAAATTTATAGTAAAATTATAATATTCAAATATAATATAAAAAAATTATTTAAAAAATCAAGTTGGAACAAATCTTATCTTTAAAAAATGGTAGGGTAGGCCTTAAATTGATATTTGTAAAAATAAAATAAGAGTAAGATTCAACCTAAACCAATTTAGACATACTCCATCCAAGTTGCATACCTAATTTATAAAGTTTTATCATTTCGAACTGGTCTAAAATAGTCTAATTTCAAACCGGAGCAAAAAAAAAAAATTTTATTTTTATCAAATTTTGACAAATTTGTTAATTTGGATATATTTCATATAAAAATCAAATTTTCTATTTCTTAAAATATATATTTTTATATTTTAAGTACAAAAGTATTTTGGTCATTTTAAATTGTTGAAACATGACTCAAAAATCTTTATATTTAAAAATTCAGAATAAATATATACACATATCCAAAAGTGACAAATCTTGATTTAAAGATTAAATATATATATTAATAATTTTATAAAAAAAGTTTGAAAAAATTAAAAATATATATTTTTGGATTGATCAGAAATAGCCTTAATATGGAATGATCATTTTGATTAGTTTATTTTTACTTTACCATTGTCATGTTGCAAAATGATCTTCTTTGGTCGGTCAAAGATAGACTCAATTTGAGACAAGTTGAAAACTCCGTTACAATTTTTTAATTTTTTTTAATAAAATAATTAATCTGTACGTAAATTGTCTATAAACCAAGTCTAAATAATAATAAAAAATACTAATTTTGAATATGTGTATATATTTATTTTATATTCTTTAATTATTGTCATTTTCATCGACCATAATGCTCATGTTTAAAAATATAAAATAAATTTTCATCAAAAAATATGAAATAGATATATGCATATATTTAAAATTAGTAAAACTTAGTGTATAGATCATATACATTTAAATTAACCATCTTAATAAAAAATTTAACAAAATAAAAAATAAAATTTTAAACCAGTCTGAGAACATCAGCTCTCTATTATTTCGCATCATTCATACACCTATCAAAAATATTATATTTTCTACTTCTCCGCCTCCCAGCCAACTTGCATTCGCATGGCTATTGATACAGCAACTATTTCTTAAGAATCGTGTTCTTTCATTGCTTGCCCGGTATTTGATTGGTTGGAACTTCGAAGGGGACATCTTCGAGGGATTAATACCAGTAAGTGATCGATTCAGAGGAGGTGCAAATTTCCCAAATTACAATGGTATTGTTCTTATTTTTTTTCCCTCTTGCGAGATCTGAACTTGTCCCCACCAACCATGGTTAACGATTGTAAAGATCATGGTGGATGATGACTCATTATCCCGAGCTATAAGGAGAACAAACCCACGTGAGAAACGGTAGTAAATCGTATGAATGCAGGCCGTTATCATTTTTCAGTACATCATCTAACAATATAATAACTTTATTTTTTTAATTTTATTCTTATATTTCAGTTATTTGTCTTTCGGACTTGCATAATTCTCAAAACAATCGTTTTTCCACGCACCATCCCAAAATCCTGTCGAAATCCACGTCACCAGACGTACCCTAGCGCAGTGCAAATGTGCAATGGAATTTGCATAATTCGGTTAACTGCGATGGACGGAACCATCGGACTAAAGAGGAATGAGGTTCCCATAGAAAAAATAAAAAGAAAAAGAAGAACGGGGTCAGTTATTTCTGGGCCGTCGCAGACATTTAGTTCTCCTCTGTCTTGCGTGCGATGCAGACCACCGACTCATTTCCGAACAGCAGGGCGCTGATTCGCACGCTCGCTCTCTGTTTTGCCTCGGAGCCGGAGGTGCAACTCGCGCAGGTTGGAAGGTACAATAGTGTACAGGTCGAGGGCGCCTTCCGGACGGTAGAACGGGGGATGATGGGATGGGAATCAAGGGATCGGATGAAATTTTTGTTTTTATAACGTGTTTGACAAAATTACATTTTATTTTTCAACGCACTTTTCCATAATTATATTAGTTTATTCCATATAATTATATTAGTTTATAATTACTTGTTTATATATTTTCATGTAATTATCTCATTTATTTTACCATTACTCTTTTTACTCTTTGTTATTACTCAACAATATCACGCATCATTATTCTGTCGGTTTCAAAAATATTTTCAATTTTTCGCTCTGCCCAAACATGTACTCTTTTTTTTTCAAAATAACCAAACACATAGTTAAAAATATTATGCAACGTCATATCCCTGTTGGTGAAAGTATTGCCTTATAGAAGATAATTATAAGATAAATTTGGTAAAATAGACTTCAATTGTAACAAAATCTAAGTGATATGGTAAAAAAATTATCAAAAAATTTATTATGTAATAACCAATTTTCTTCATTTTTATTTTAAAAATTTTCATAGTATTTTTTATTCTAATATATTTTTCGTATCACACTACATAATGACTTATATAATCTCATCATTCAACTCATTTTATCCTCATCTCATTATAATCTCACCATCCAACTTATTTTATCCTTGTATCGTTTTATCATTCTAGCCAAAGTATATAAATGTCAAGAGGTTGAATTAGATTCAAAGGTCATCCCAACCTAACTTACCAGGACTACGTGGGAAATTTTATGCTCAACAACACATACTATATTAGGTTTGTAATAAGTATACTTAATTATAACTTTATAATTTATGAATAATTTACAAATTAGTCCCGTTTCTATGAAACCTATTTGTCTATGTAATGTTCTTCATATTTAAAATCATAATGATTTATGAAAAATTCACTTCATCATTGATATTTAACATTATTTATAATAATTTTAAAAATATTTTATTTTTTAATATCATCATGCATGGGCTCCATTAAAAATCAATATAATAAAATAGTTTAACGCTAAATATTAATTTTAAAATTCTATTTTTCAACGTCTAAGAGGTCTAAAATATCATTTTCATGTAGATAAATAATTTTATAAAGTATTATTATATTTTAATATATGTGTAAATGGATCTAAGCATTTTTCATAATTTACACATATATATATTTTTCAATAAATGTGGACCGCAAGCATACTTCATCGATAAACAAATGATATTAAATATAATGAATATATTAAATTTTTCATTAATAATCAAAATTTTAAAAATTAGGAGGGTTATATAGTTCCGCTTCTATGTAGCCTAATTATATAATTGTAAATATATTAATATAATTTCATAAATTGCAAACAACTCGTACATAGTTTGACATAACTGCAAAATACAAATCATGTGGTTGTATTTATAAATTATTTCTATATCGTATTTACAAATATACCTATATAGTTTATATATATTTGTAAATATATCCATACTATAATAGACCACCGGTGTTGTAACTAGGGGTGGGAATCGGGGCAGGTCAACCCGTGACCCGCCCCGCCCCGACCCTATTTTATACCGAGGCGGACCCACTTATATGAAATAACTGTATAAATATTAAATAAGTTATCCCATAACAAGCAAACGAGAGCTGGTTGAGCGGACTGTACGTAAGTCGTTCGTTGCTGAGGTCGCTGGTTCGATTCTCATGCTCGAATTTTTGGATTTTCTGAAATAATGTTTTT
>JAXCLR010000073.1:8409536-8451237 GCA_035584095.1 Annona squamosa
GTAAAAATTGATACATATGTTAAATAAACCTAGATTAACCATTGTGTAAAAAAATTTTCAAAAAAAAATAAAAAAAAGGTGTAGTACACCCGGGTGCATTCAGTATTTAGTATTGAGACTGAATACACCCGGGTGTATATAATTGGGTTCCAAACAAACACACCCTTGATAATGAAAGTGTGTATTGCAGTTTGACTTATACCAGGGAAGGCCTGAGCGCTGCAAAATGCAAACTGGCGCTGTGCACAGGTTTGGTCAGATCGACCAAATAAAAAATACTTCAAAAAAGGCATAAATTTTAAAACTGAGTAATACTTATCCATACAAAATTAAAGAAGATAACATATCTTATTATTCATCAAACCATGGTAAAAAAGAAATACGCGATACATTTGAATAGAGCTGGCGTGAGAAACATTTATTGCAAACGAGCAAAGAGGGTTCCCTGGAAAAGTGTAACAGGAAAATATGCATGTACATCAATAAGCTTTTTAACAAAAAGTAAGAAAAAAAAATTCATTTTTCAATGACAATCGAGTGTTGCGTCATTCTTAAAGAAGTGTGAAAGAGATATGACAGATTTTTTTAATTCATTCAAAGACTTTAAATACATGCATCTTAATCAATGATAAAGCTTTATCAATTTATGCGTGATCTGCTTCACTTAATGTTCATCCATTTATCAATAAATAGGATGTGGGCGTTTGTTTAAACCCAATAGGTGATTGCTGATATGTGAATTATGTTTTAAAGGAAAAACCAACAGCACACAATTCAAAGGATTTAATATCTTGTATTAAACCATTATAGTAAATCCATAACGACTCAAAGAACTCCCACTCTTTATATATTTGAAAAACTTGATAGAATTCGAAGCACCTTCCAAAAAAAGAAAAAAGTCTAGGTTAATGTTTTATGTGCTGGGGAGTGTTTGTTAATAAATAAAAATTTTTAAACTAATAGTGTATTTGGAAAGCGATAACATTTTCAATGAAAATTTTTTGAAATAAAATAAAATAATGTATTGTGATAAGGGTAATGATGAGAAATAAAGAGAATAAAATTAAAATCAAAAAAGTTATTTTTATGATTAATCATATAAAAATAATTGAAAAAAGATAATTTATATAGAAAATATTTTTAAAAATTTTAAAATAAGGTAGTTTAAGAAAGTGAAAAGTCTTCATTCTCCACGATGTTTTTCTTTTTTAATTATTTTTCACTTCTTTTTATACAAATATCTTACTTTTTAATTATTTTTATGCAACTCTCATATACCTAACTTATCTATTTTAACTTTATTTTATATATTTTTCATCATCACTTATATTATATCACATTATTTTCTCACTTTTAATAATTGATTTTCCCTGCGGATAACCCCGGCCATTTCTCTCCACGGTCAAATATAGAGAGCTTAAAGTCCTGCTATACAAATTAACGTCAACCATTATGGATTGTCCCGGAATAAGAAAAATGGTTCGGTTGACGTGAGGTTTTGAAAATATATGTTGTACGACTGTATCTTGTTAGATTATTGCTTTATTTGGCCGCATGGTCAGCGTGAAACACGGTTTTGTTGCTGCTTTTTAGAATTTTGTTCAGGAGTATGTTTGCGAAGAGCACCTAAAGTAAAAATTTTGAAAAGTGAAAAAAAAATTAAATTTAAAAAAGCAAAAGAGTAATATAATATGACAAAAATAATAATTAAAAATAAAGCGAATAAAATTAAAATGTTGTAGATAATTTTATAAAAATGAAATAATTTGTAAATATACATACATAATTTAACTATAATTGCAAGATATTTATATAGTTTTAAAAATTATAAATAATTATGTATTGTTTGATCATAATTGCCAATACGCTTATGTTGTAATATACGATGCCCTTAAGGTAACATCACATGGTAAGTATATTCACAATGGTATACAACTACATGAGTATATTTCCAAAAACCAAATATACTAATTTAATTTTTAAGATAGTTAAATATATTTAAATTATTAAATCATATGAGTCTTTTTTTGAACTTTTATATGTTCCCAAATCAACCTGAATGTACAAGTACTGTGCTTGAAATCTTAAGCAAAAAAAAAAAAAAAACCTGAAAAATTAGGGTTAGAAAAAGAAATTCGAAACTACTACCTTATCATCTTTAACCAATTGGCCTCTGGTCAAGAACAACCTCAATGCTAATTTCTCATAAATCATCTGCGACTGTTGATTCTAGCCAAACAGCATCCATGATTTTAGATATGTATGCGATCGCGAAGCAGATAAATTGCTTTTCTCATTCGTGCTACAACATCATCAAGAGACTTTTGCGCTCGATAAATTAAAAAAGCAATACTGACTTTTTCAACGGAGTTTTATCCTTTTCCTCTCAATTTGCTGTGTAATGATATTTTAATTTTTTTTTTTAAATTTTTGTATGTACAACTCAACACAAGTAAATATTTCAATCTTAGCTACATGTTATAAATCAAAAATAATATTGCTAATCAAGTAGTTGTAGAGACTTTTCTCTAGAAAATGAGACATAAATTTTTGCGGCCGGAACTTGAACCCCACACCTGATCTAGAACTCCCGCAACTCGTGCTTTGGCCATAATGATATTTTAGGGTTTGTTTGGCAATTTAAAAAAGTTGTCAAATTAAAATTTTTTCATCTAAAACTTTTCACTCTCAATAACTACTCTTTTTTTAATTAGCTTTTACACATATTTCTATATAACAACTTTACTTTTCAATCATTTCTACACAACTACCAATACAACTAACCTATTTATTTTAAATTTATTCTCTTTATTCCTTATTATTACTCTTACAATATCACATCATTTTCTATTGATTTGACAATTTTCATCAAAAAATTTTTACAACTTACCAAACACACCCTTAATTGGAGTTGCGGCTCAAACACAGAACCAAAAATCTTTCGTAGTGCAGGTGTACCAGAATCAGGCAGAGTTAGAGTACTCGTGTCACGTAAGTGTTTTTTAAAACCACACCGAGCCATCCGGTCCAAACGGTTTGATTGTGAACTGCTAATGACATGGTCTGGATAACATGCGGTTCGTATATTTCCTTGAAAACCTTTGTAACCATTCGGTCGAACCGTAAAACTCAGTCCCGTCGCGGTCCGATGCGAAGGTCCGTTTCTACATCCACAGAGTAGTTATGCTTTCTACCCTTGTTCCAGCATCGGAATATAATACGCGTGCACTGTCATGTAATGGAACAAAATTTTCTGATATGATTTTATTTTATTTATGAAGATTTTCATTATTCTTCTGTTATTTGCGTTTTATATGAATTTAGATTTACTATATACTAGTAATTACGATGCTCAGATTGCATGTAGTTGTATACTTTTAATTTTGTTTTAAATAAATTTAAATATTAAATATAATTAGTACATCATAATTATATTATATTAATTTTACATTTTAAAACTGTTTAGACTAATTATTGAACCAAAATTGCAAATAAAAACAGATTAATCCACAATTCAATTTTAACAACACTGGTGCCACATGTAACAATGGGCAATGGGCACTCGGCACCTTGTCCAGTCCCACGTAGGGGGATAGGGCCAAACATAATAAGAGGATGGGGCAAGTAAGGGTGCAACTTGGGCTTTTGAAAATTGAGTTCACCTTGACCCCAACCTTAATCTTATTTATAAAATATTAACTCTAACCTCATTTGTAAAACCTTAACTCTAATCCTATTTTTGAAAATTGAGTTCGAGTTGAATTTCGAGTTGAAATTTATGTTGATGAATTTATATTTTATTCAAGAGTAATAAATTTAGAATTTCATATAAATATATAATAATAACAAATAATATAAATAAACATAATAATATACAGTAAAAATAAACATAATAGTATATAGTAAAACTACATATTTTTTAAAAAAATAATAATATAAAGAATATTTATTGAAAATGTTAACATAGAGGAACAAGATAAAGGAATAAAATTAGTGGATGTGAAAGTAAATGATAAAAATAAAAATAATAGATTTTATTTATAATATAATTATGATCTATCAAGCATGTATTAAATATGCGAAATATAAAGAAATAATGTTTGAATATTATGTATATAATACATTTTATAATGAACACAAAATAAAAAATTGGGCTCAGGTTCATTTGAACCTTAACCTTATCATATTTATAAATCGAGTTCATTGGACTCGAGTCGGGAAAAAGCAAATTCAAACACCATTAAGAATTAGATTTAAGCTCAATCGGACTCAAGTTGCACCCCTAAAGGTGAGAGAGAGAGTAGGTTGCATGAACTTGAACAATATTGTGATGTTGTTTTAATAAATAATTTGCAAATACATTCACATAGTTTGATCTAATTGCAAATATACATACATAGTTTCAAAAATAATAAATTACCCCACATCGTTTGATCATAACTGTAAACATGTTCATACCATTATACTATTGTTATTATTTTATCACAATGTGTGTATATTTACCAAGATTCGCAAATTATATAGATATATTTGCAAAAATTGAATATACCTGCTTAATTTTTACATTTACAAATATATGAGCATAGTTTAGAAATGCAGCTTGGGTAAGATATTCATAGGTAAACCTTTCGGGTATCTTAAAATGGGTATGGTAGATTTCTATTTTTTCTATCCACCGAGCAAGGTATGGTCCAAATAAAAAAATAGTAAGCTTAATTACGGTAAAGTAGGTTCGAAGGTCCAAGTATTTGAAATTGAGCTGAATTACTAATATAGATATTTAATATCTTTTTTATGAAAAACATATTATCATATTGACCATAAATTTTTTCTAGTAAAAAACTGATTTAGAATCAAAATCGGAATAGACCATAAAAGATAAGGTAGGTGTGTCTAAAGTCAACCCAACCTAAAATAAGATAAGCTAGAAATTTTTAATAATAATATAAGGGTAAGCTTGACCTAGAATTAGACCTAGCCGACTCAAGTTGCACTTTTAACATATTTTATATATCTTTATTAATATATCCATGTCATGTAGGCGTAATAACAATGTCGTATTGATATGAGTATATTTACAATTATGATTCAATTATGTGTAATTATTTACAATTTCTAGAATTATATAAGTATATTTGAAATTATAGTTAAACTAAGTTGGCGTATTTCTCAAATCACCCCTGTTCCAATCCTCGTGAGTATACACTTAGACCCTTCAACATTATATGCGCTAAGCATGCAATCCTTTATCCTCGAAAACAATTTTCATATTAAAATTTGAAAGTTTTATTTAACAGTTTTAGAAGATACGATTTATAATATTCCTTCAAGGGTGTTTTGTTATTAATACATGATCATTTTCGAAAGATATATGTGCAACAAGTTATGTATCAATTAGAATTTGTTAATCTTCTTCCTTCAAATCTAAACATAGGAGCACCCAAAAACACTCTCTCCTTTTAAATGTGCCGTAGCACAACACCCCAAAACATTTTATTTTTAAAATGTTAATTGGCTTCGAAACCAGACACCACGTGGGGTTCCTAATCTAGACAATTTCAAACAAACAGATGCAAACAAAGTAAAGCTGATTCTATTATCAAAAAAAAGTAATGCTGATTCATCCGGCCAGTTTCTAATGAAGTGAGATACATGCGGCCGAGAGAGAGGAGGGGACCAGGTACATGCCTCCAATACGCCACATTGGCAGCATTTTTTTTTTTCTTTTTCTTTTGAGGGAACACATTGGCAGCATTTAACTCGTGGTTGTTTACTAGAATTTCCAATGGGCCAATCGGAATTCAAGGGAACGGAAGGAATCTTCAGTGAAGTTCATCAAAAATTCAAAATGCGACGAAGCAGCATTGGGACGCAATCAAATGCTGCTGCTGCTGCTGCAATTCAACCCAAAAAAAAAACCACCACCTGGTCTAACACGCACTTCCAAATCGGTCAGACGCTAACCATGTGCATATCCCTCGCAGGTGCACCGCATTAGTTGGTTGACTTGGACTTTTCGGAAGTCTATTTGGCCCATCCACTCCCCGATGTCAGATATGGCTACGGGGGCCCACAGGACCAGATGCAATGGAGTCTTATCAAGATGAGTAGACCGGAAATCATGGGATGAGAATATATTTTTCATTTTCAAATTTTTTTTTTCTATTTTCAGTACATAACAATCGTACTTTTTAAAATTTTTTAGTACACAATAATACTTTTTTGAGTAAATTTCCTCATCATATTCACATCTCTTCCATCACCAGCTATCAATTCAAGTGATGCTTAACAAGAATTTTCCGGGAACGTGCTTCTTGGTATGTGTTCAGTGATTCGTATAAACAAATAAATAAATAACAAAAATTTTTAAAAGATGAGACGGTGATAGGGTGCAATGATGAATAGTGGAGAGAATAAGATGAGACAACTAAGACACTAGTAGGGAAAATGTAAAAACATAAAGATAATAATTAAAATGCAAAACTATATAAAAATATGCATAAAAATATTAATAAAAATAAATTTTTGCTAAATTCGGAAAGAATAGGAGGATCTTTAAAAGATTGCAGCATGAAACCGAAGTTAGAAAATTAATATACATAATGAAAATAATGTTTTTATTAGCCAAAGAATATTCCTTTTGCCAATATTTATGAATAATATTTAAGTGCACCGGACTATACTATAATTACGTTAGACTACAAAATGAAATCCTTTTGATTATGAAATCAATATTTGTTTCACCTATTGTATTTAAAATTATTTACTTTAATAAATATTAATTTTCATCCAAATTAAATATGTACATGACTTCTGTCTTAAAATGGTACAAACTCAATATAATAAAATAATTTAACATAAATGTCAATTTTAAATTCTTATTTTTAATAACCGAATCATCTAAACTATGATTTTTTGATGGACAAATGATTATATAAATATTAGAGCATTCTAATATATGTGGGTTTATTTTGTAATAGATTAAATTGTAATGATAGTGCATATGGATTGCTTTAAATGGTCAGAGGACCACATTAAATAGTTATAAATATATATATATATAAGAAGCTATTTGATGCACACGAATTGTACCATAATTTCAATGCAATCCGTTACAAACTGGGTCTTATCCATTTTAAAATACCATAATACTTTATTTGATCATTTATTCATATAAAAGTCATACATTAAATGATTTATTTATCTCATAAAAAATGATTTAGTTATCTAAAATACTACTTTAGAATTAATATTTAAGTAAATATTTTATTACGTTAATTTTGCATCATTTTAAAATGAGACCTTTTCAAATATTTAATTTTGATGAAAATTAATATGCTAATAAAGTAAATAATTGAAAGTACAAGGGTGAGATAAATTTTCAATTCACAATCAAATGGGTCATACAGCGCATGGACTGCCCATTTCATTCATATGATTAGATAAATTTTATATGGAGATGTGTTACTGTGCAAAACTATGGTGCAGTTGCATGTATTTGATCAACTTCCATGTATATATGCATTGATTAATTTCTAATATATGTATATATATGACGCGAGATCATGCAGGTACACAGCGAAATTATGATAAAAAGCCGAGAAAAGGATGAAAGAGCTACGATGTAAGTTAGAAACAAAAACATGTACAGACAACTTACGTTGCATCACCCCACGTGCTCATCCAATCAAAGAATTCCTGTTCATGCCTTGTATGTATCTTCAGAGCCCTCCAACCTCCCGTGTAAAATTAAGGCTATAAATTCATCTCATTTACTCCCATGAAACATCCATTTAAGTTAATGATGTGATCATTTTTTTTTAGAATACCGATCATTTACGACCGGTGATTTCCGACCGGTTAGAAAATATATTTTTTTAAATTTTTTTTGAAAAGTGTATTTAAAATGACTTAAATACTCCCGTATTTAAAAATTCAAAATAAATATATATACATATCTAAAAATGGTAAAACTTGGTTTATAGATTAAATATAATTAGATTAACATGTTTATAAAAATATTTTTAAAAAAAATAAAAAAAAATTTTTTTTGACCGATCGAAAATTCATAAAAGATCATTCGCCTTTTTTTTTTCGTAGGCTCGTAATTATATGTTAATTATTATCTTGTATTTGCATTAAAATTTCATTTATTTTATTTCTATTTACTCGGGACTGATACAATCATCTTAAACTTATATTAATGCTATCACATATTTCTTTCAAAATTTAAAAATTTTCTCCATATATTACAAATGAAATATAGACTCCGAAGTGAGAATTTCGTTTTTAATTAGCACAGGAGATTGAAGGCCTATACCAGTGACTAAATGCTGCACTGACGGCGGATAGGCGACATGGAAATGATCTAAATCCAATAATCAATTCGGCCCCATCTTCGTACAACCTATAATTTCCATCCACCGACTCCTATCATCCAGCTAAGTGACACGCACCGTGATTGTCAATATTCCCCAGATATTGCGGGCCAGCTGTTGCGGGGATTATTGGCTTAGGCGGGTGCGTAATCAGCTTTTCGCCACCTCAGCTTTGGTATCGCGGAATCGGTCTTTAAGCGTCCCTTCGCTTTATTCCTTGTTTTTAGCTCATACAAGTCGGATTAGAGCCGGAGCCTTGGGCCGATACAACTAATTACAAGCGGCCCATACATGCCGAGTGCTTTTAACTTTCTGAAAAAAACATCAATAAGGTCATCTTAGGTAATCGTAAAAAGGCAGAGACAATATATGTATATATATATATTCAAAATGTAAGAGAAGAATTTGATATGACAGGGTTAATAATGGTTAGATAATAAATAGACGGTGTAGTTTTATGTAAAGATGTAAAAAAATATTAGAATAAAGAGATAATAATATAAAAATGTGGTTAGATTTGCAAATAATCATTATTTTGTTTTTTTGATATTAATGTGTAAACTGTCATGCCATTTTTTAAAGAAAAATAAATTCTCAGTTCCTCACTCCTCCTATACCAAACTACCTAGCCTGGAATTCAAAGCATTCAGTTGGTATACCTTGAGTACCACCCTCGGTTGCATGGCCAGAGAATATGCTTTCCTCGTTTGCTTGCAGATATGAACACCATTTGCCAATGCCCACCGGACATGGAAGCTAGCCAGCTACGAACTTGGCGTGCGTCTTCGCGATAATCATAAGACCAGTCGATCAATGAAGTCCTTGGCAGGTGGGTAGAAAAAAATCATGTGTTATTGTAGCACCTGCCGGTAGCGCTATATGGGCTCGGAATGGTTTCCCGGGCCTTGGAAATGTGGATCATGGTGGGTAGCAACTTGGGCTTAGATTTCCTGCAGTCACATGGGGTAAAACGCATTAGGATTTACGGTTTTAGATAAATCTTGTGTATAGGCGTTTTCTCGTGATTTCGGCAGCATAACGGCTAAAATGAGGCTTTCCGTACACAGGTCAGGTCACAAATCCGGCAGCATAACGACAACGTATTATGCTGGGATCCGTGGACCCGCGTGCGCCCGCCTTGCCGGGGCGTTGACTCAAACACACACACACAAAAATAAAGAAAAACGGAGTCGCCACTGATCTTTAAAGGGAGATCAGCCCCTGTTTAATGGAATAAGGCACTAGTTGTACAGAGATCGGGTCCCGGCCTTCGAGTTGAAGCAAATATGGAGAAATCTGCCAACCCAAAGCGGTTTACATGGCGTGAAAGGGGGAAAATGAAAGATTTAAGAGAATGAGAAAGATGGAAAGGGGGCGCGTGGAGAGAGGCGTGGAGCACGTAGAGCGGGAAGAGCCGGGACGCGGGGGCATTGCTGCAGACTCCCGTCCTCCCCTCTGGGATGCCTCTCCTCAAGTGTGTGGAATGAAAGGGGGGGCTCCTCCTTTTATAGATGTAGGAGTGGGCTTTTGGGCCACTTGGGGTCATGGACTTGGTCCATGGGCTTGGGCTTGAGTGGGATCATGGACTTGGTCCATGGGCTTGGTCTTGGAGTGAGAGCATGGGCTTGAGCTTGAGTTGAGAGCATGGGCTTGAGCTTGAGGAGTTGGACTTTGATCCATAAGCTTGGCTTGCTGAGCTAGAGCTTAGCTTAGCCCATTGGTTTTGGATGGGCCGTTGTGGAGGCCCAAAATTGTTGAGAGGCCTACTTTTGAGGCATAGTAGGCTAGATCTGGTAGGCTAAAGCTTAGCTAAGCCCGTTTGCTGCGTCTGGTGGGTTGCTTTGTGGAGCCCATTGAGGTGGCCTGTAAGAGCTTCGCTCTTTGTGGGCGGAATCTGGTTGTTGAAAAGCCTGCTTCTAGGCTTGGTGGAGCTTCGCTCCATGGGCTGAGTTTGGAAGGGCCTGCTTAGCTTGCGTGAACCTCATTTTGCCTTGGATTTGTTTGAGCTTGAGACTTTTTCCATTTTATCCATTTTTGGGCCCAAAAGTGGGGTGTCAACAGTTATATTTTATACAGTTACATTTGAGTACAATCCATGTATTTTTTTTTAAAAAGATATTCGGCAAGCGTTCTGATGTAATGTGACCTAATCGTTCACCCCTTTAATTTCTTAAAAAATTTTAAATATAAACCATTTATTGTTTTTATTAATAGGTATTTATTTATGAAAATAAATTTGATTAGAGACTGAAGTATTTCAAAAATTAACATCTTTTGAGAGGAATATATATACAACTATTAAAATTTAAAAATAATACATAGTATTACGGTTTTTAATATATGTGATTTTAACAACATAAATAAATGCACATTGATGAAGATCTAAATCAGTTTAAATTACAAATCAAAGAATTATGCGTGAAGATCTAGAGGGGGTGTTATAAAAAACTTTCCTTCATGTTGTGAGGATTACACATGTACTGGTATGTAATATTAGATGACCTAGACCAGTCTAAGAAAATAATAATGTTATTATTATTTATTTTTTGACCCTCAATTTTTATTTGAGAGCCTCAATGTATGAGAAATGGGAAAATATATGAGAGGGGTAAATTATTCATATAAGTTTAAAATTAATTATACTTCAAATTATCTTTCAAAATTTTAGAGACCTAATTCCTTGCTAACCACATGTTAGCTATACGAGGTGCAACTTGATCTTATCCTTATCTTATTCTCAAAAACTTTTGACATATTTTTTTAGGTTGGATCAATTCTAAGCTTATCTTATCCTCTTTTTTAAGGTTAGGCCAGTTTTAGTTTTAGTTTCAAATTATTTATTGAAAATAATTATTATATTATATTTGAAAATTATAATTTTATTACAAAACTTACTAAAAACATATAATCAAAATGATAACATTATACTTTTGACATCATTTATTAAATTTACTAAATAATAGATAAATTAAATAAGTTTTCATATATTTAAAAAAATATATTTGTCTTTCACTATAAAAGATATTTTGTAAGATATATATATGAAGATGTGTTTAGAAAGTGATAAACTTTTGATGAAAATTTTTTATTCATCAACGATTTTTTAGATTGAAGAAAATGATGTGATATGATAGAAACAATGATGAAAAGTAAACATAATAAAATTAAAATAGATAGATTAGTTGTATGGATAATAGTGTATAAATAATTGAAAGTTAGAGTAGCTATATAACAAGATTGAAAGTTCGAGTAGTTGTATAAGAAGATGTAACAGAATAATTTAAAAAGATTTTTTTATCGAATGCGCTAGGTGTATTTAATCATTTTTTATTCTTTAATCATTTACGTATATTTGACATGTGTATCAAGTTTTACATTTTTTGAAAATTTTAAAATCAGTGATATTTTCATAAATTGTGAATTACGCAAATACTACTGATTTTATAAAATCCAAAAAGCTTAAATATTTTCAAAAACAATAAAACTTGACATGCATGTTAAATATACTTAAATTAACAATTGTATAAGAAAATTTATAAAAAATAAAAAAAATTGCACTCAGTTACACTGAGGCTAAGTGCACCCAAATGTACTATATGGGGATCTATTTAAAATTAAGGTAGTCACAAAGAGTGAAAGTTTTTTTTTTAAAAAAACATACCCTAGATATATATTAGTGACTCAAGTCGATTTCGGACATCCGGACCTTAAAACTTACCTTATGTAAGCTAATGTATTTTTTATCTAAAACATATAAAAATAGGAACTAACTTACTCATTTTAAAGTATCCAATAGGTTAACTGTGATATTCTATCTAAATTACACTCTTGGTTCATTTGATTTCGATATTTGGAAATTTTTTAACCTTTTTCCACGTACCTTTGAATATGATTCGATATGCCAACTATACCATTATCTAATTCTTTTTCGTATTTTCAGAACAATTACTCTTTTTATTTTATTTTTATTCTTTTTTATTCGTAATTATTATTCTTATGATTTTATCTCACCACATCACTTTCTATTTTTTTTTAAAAAAAAATTTGCCTGTTTTTTCCACAACTTTTTTCTCATCTACCATCGGACCTAGTTCTGGAGTTATGGAGCGCAATCTGTTAAATAAAATGAGGTTTTGATTTAAAAAAAAATACATTCGGACGGCTCTAAATAGCGTTCGGCTTGGCCCAGTAAGCTCAAACCAAAAATGGAGGGTACAAGCTTGCGTGTTTTGAGAAGCGATGAACGCATGTGGAATCTTGGCTCAGAAATACATGCTTGTTTCCCTAATCCCCCATCTTGATCGGACCCGAACCACAGCAGTGTCAACACGGTGGCAAGCACCCCAAATGGCGTGGGTGAAGGACGTTGAGCACTGTTCTAAGTGGAACGGTATCCGCGCTTCTCTGGCACAATTGGCTAAATGTGTAAACGTGTTCCTGAGGCAAACGTAGCAAGTATGCCTGACCCTACCCGATCCAACCCAAGCTTTATAATTACATTACACCTTTGCATTACAAAAAAGCAATACTCCTGCGAAATGCCAAGACATCCTTCTCGTAAAACTTATATTTGGTGACTGATATTTTTTGTGGGACTGTGAGATCAAGTGAGGAATGGAAAAAGAAATATTTCGACAGTCAAAATAAATAGGTTTTTGATGGCGTAATGGTAGAAAAAATAATTGCAATGTAGGAATAAAATTAAAAAATATAATTATTAATTGGGAAAATTATTGGCTTAGGAAATTGTGCCCCGACACCATGCCATTAAATCTCATGCATCAAGGATACCATGAGTGTGCTTGGAGAGTTGTAAAATTTTAGAGAAAAAATTTTTAAAATAAGAAAAAATGATATGATATAATAAGAGTAATAATGATAAAAAAAGGGAATAAAGTCAAGGGCGCGTTTGGTAACATGCATGAGAAACATGACGTGAGAAAACATGATAGCATGGTTTTCGAGGTCTATCATCTTTCAACATGTTATCATATTTTTCTATTTTTATTCCTATATTCCAATTATTTTTACTATCAATTTTCTTCCAACAAACCTATTTATTTTAATTTTATTCTTATTATTTCATATTAATCACACGATTTTCAAAATATCTTATTTTCTATTGTTACTTTGTACCACATTCTCACAACTTTTATTTTTCCAAACATCCCCTAAAATAGATAAGTTAGTCACACAAGTAGTTATATAAAAATAATTAAAAAATAAAATAATTTATATAAAAAATAATTAAAAATAGTTTAATTATAGAAAATAAAAAAAATTTAAATTTTCAAGTGAAAAGTTTTATCACAACCAGAACACCACCGCAAACCTGACACTGGGCTGGCCCGATTTACCAAGCATTGTAGAGATCGCATTGCAAGTCTAATCCAATTTCTATTTGTACGGAGCCCAGTCAATCACGGCAGAAACACAGGGCTTTGTCCAGCGCCCATCACGCGGGAAACCGCAAAAACATAATCAACTGTCTGCTTTTCTAGCACCTTTTTCGTTCCCACCAACATTATCAGATTAGACGAAAAGATCGCATCATAATCAACCTGGCTGAAATCTAAGTATTTCTACCATTTCTCGTGAACAAGTGCCACGGGGATGCCACCGCTCCCGGGATCATCTTAGCCGTCCAATAAAGCTGAATTCTTTTATCCAAGGGCCGTTTTGTAAGGTGAAAAAAATGTAGGATTAGTGGAGACGGAGGAAAATAAAAAAGAAAATTTTTAATAAATGTGCAATTAATAGAAAATGACAAAGGCATATTACAATAAAAGTGTGTTTGGAAAGTTATAAAACTTTTTCATAAAAAGTTTTTTACGTAAAAGTTGTTAAATTAGTAGAAAATGATGTGATATTGTAGGGATAATGATGATGAGTAAATAGAATAAATTTAAAATAAATAGGTTAGTCGTATTGAAAATTACTTAGAAATAATTGAAAAGTAACGTTGTTGTATAGAAAAATAATTAAAAAATAATTATAGAGAGTAAAAAGTTTTAAATTGAAAAGTTTTAACTTAACTAATTTTGTAAATTGCCAAATACAACCTAAATACCTTCATAAAATGATTAATTAAAGCAAACAAACGCAGAAGACGATGGAGGGTGCAGGTCAGGAACACGTCAGCCCTGCCCCTCACGCCTTGTTTTGCAAGGCTTATCGATGCCGCAGGAATTCGCGTGCAATGATCAGGACAGTGCTGGCGCGGCACCACATCGCAGCTTTTCTCGTGTTGACTGAATGTGCGGGGTCCACCAGCCGAATGATTAGCGATTATGCTGTGGGGGTCCATCACTGGTGTCGCTTTCGTTGCAAGTTTCTCAGAGCATCATCTGCCCCGCGCTAGAAATGAAAAGGAGGATTATTTTTACGCGAATGCCTCACTGGCTCAGTACAGCGCGTCGAATTAGACTGTCCAATTAACGGGTACTTGACTTATCACGTGCAATTGGAAAAAAAAGAAACGCACCATGAGTTATTTTATTTGTGGTTGGGCATTTATTGTTAGTTGAGGAAACCAAACGTACGATGCTCGTTAGAATTTAGCTACTTCCAATGCCTATATCCATCCCGACTGTCAAGCATAGCGGACAGTTTACATTTCGTCGAATTTTATCAAACCCGTTAACGAACGGGAGATGTGCTGGCCATTTCGAATATCATTCTACGGCATTCCCGAGGGGAGAGTACCGTCTTGTTCTTAGTCGCGACGTAGGAAGAAGACAAAGAAACCCGCGCTCAAAATGTCGTTAAAAAAGCCGGCAAACTACCCGCGACGGCAAGAAACTTGGGATCCCGTCCAACAGACGTGCTTTGTCTAAAATGCGCCTATACTGCATGGTCTGATTCCCGTGTATGGCTACACGATCCGGACCGTCCATATCAGTAAATTTTTCGCTGTAGATTAAGGCAGGCCTAAAATTGCCACCACAAAGTGATAAGAAAAAAATAAATGGATGACTAAGACGTCAGATGGACATCGCAATTGGCTGTACTAAAAAAAAAAAAAAAAGAAGAGCTGTCTCGTTTGTCTTGTTTATCATCTTCTGGCCTACTGAACCTCCAGATCATCATCTTTTTCGAAATCGAGCCGAAACTCAAGTATTTTTACTGATGGACGGTCCAGATCTTATCAAGTTCCCACCCACTTGGTTCCGGCGTTATAAGCCTGCAATGCATTCTTCGGTTGGCACTTGGCGGCGATGATGAGAGAGAGCGCCTTTCGCCCATCCACATTCCATCCCGTGCACAGCCGCGCTTGTTAGCAAACGAAACCGCTTTCCGTACAAAACCGCCATTTCCTCCGCGCGCGCGCGCTCTCTCTCTCTCTCAATGTCTTCGTTTCGTTGGCCGCCAGCATCGACATCCACGACGACGAGGACGAGGATGGATAAGGTCCGGTCGATCTTCGACCGATTTGACGGCAACGGTGACGGCGGCCTCGACCGTGCCGAGATGTCCCAGCTTATCGAAGCCGTCAATCCTAATGTGAAATTCAGCCCCGAGCAGATCTCTGCCATCCTCGACGAGATCTTCCGCACCTATGCTGATTTCATCGCCGACCCCGACGTCGGCCTCTCTTTTGCCGGCCTCCTCCGCACCTATGATGACGGGGCCGGCGACGTGGACCGCGATTTCGCCGCTCTGGGTTTCCAGGCCTCCCCTCCTTCGTCTTCTTCTCCTCGCAGCCTCTCCCCTTCTCTCTCGTTCTCCGACAACGATCTTCCACCTCGCGTGCAGCAGAACTACCGTCCCAGCCCAAGAATCTCCCCTGCATGGGCTTCGACGCCCAATCATGGTATCGACTACGATGACACGTGGAAGGTCATTGAGGATTTGGAAATCCTGATTAGGAAGAAGATCAAAGCTTGCAATTTGAAGAAGAAGGTGAAAGATTCCAACTTTGGAGATGGAGCATCAGATCTCAGCTGGTCGACTGAATTGAGCTTCAATTCTGATAACAAAAAGATAGCTTTTGACACGAATTCGGGAGAATTCAGGAGCTTCATGAAGGAATTGAAGGTGATTAGGGCGAGGGTTGATAAGGCGTCGAGGAGGGAGGAGGCCTTTGACGGGCACATGGCAATTGGGCGGACGCTGTTCGATTATCAGCTGTTTGAGGAAGCTCTGGAGAGCTTTAAAAGGGCTACTGAGCTGAAGCCGACTGACGTGCGGGCGAATTTCAGAATGGGCAATTCCTTGTGCTCGTTGGGTAAGCTGAAGGATGCAAAGGAGAACTATCTATTGGCTCTCGAGTCGGCGGAGGCGGACGTGAATCGGTGGTCATCTCTGCTTCCTCAGATTCATGTGAATTTGGGGTTTGTGTTGGAAGGGGAGGGCATGCTGCTTTGTGCAAGCGAGCATTATCGGGAGGCTGCTATTCTCTGCCCAACGCATTACCGCGCTTTGAAGCTTCTCGGCAGCGCATTGTTTGGCGTGGGCGAATACCGAGCTGCGGAAAAGGCATTGGAAGAAGCAGTCTTTCTGAAGCCAGATTTTGCAGATGCACATTGTGATCTTGGGTCAGTTCTTCATGCAATGGGCGAGGAGGAAAGAGCAATCCTGGCATTTCAGAAGGCGATTGATCTGAAGCCTGATCATGTGGATTCATTATATAACCTTGGCGGGCTGTTGATGAACATGGAACGCCATAAACGAGCAGCAGAGATGTATGCAAGAGTGCTGGCCGTTCGTCCTAACCATTGGCGGGCTCAGCTGAACCGTGGCATTGCGCTGCTCGGTGCGAGAGAGACAGAAGAGGCGAAGAGGTGTTTAAGGGATGCCTTCAAGACGACAAAAAGGGTAGAGCTGTATGATGCAATTGGCCACATAAAGCACTTGAAGAAAAAATCAAAAATTCGATTGAGTTCAATCATTAGGATGCATATGGAGGGAAGAAGCAGGAAAGATCTTTTAGATGCTGTGGATGCAATTGTAGTGGACTCATCCAAGTTCAAGCTAGCCAAAGAGGGAGGTACATCCAGGAATCTTCTGGCAGTTGCCATCGAGATCCGGAATTTCCAGAAAAATAGCCGCCTGTGCTTGTGTGACGTATCTCTGCTGAAGAAGGAGATGGCTCAAACAGAGGTTTCAATGACTTATGCGGCTGGTGGACTGCCAGAGATATCAGTTCGGAAAGCTGCCTGGGAAGTCATTCTCAGGAGGCTGCTTCCCTCACTCAAACCAGAAACTTTCCAGGGTGCAGTCAAGGCAATTGATGAAAAAGTTCTTGTTGCCTTGGATGCAACTAGTTCTGGGAGAGTTGATCTGGGCATGTTTTACGCCATCATTGCGCCAATCTGCTCCGGCCAGCCGGAGAAGCGCAAGAGAGCTGCATTCGACGCCTTGAACTGGCGCTCGATGAAGGCGGTGCAGGGTGAAATTGGAAGAGGAGATGTGTCAATATACCTGAAATACTTGAGGGCTATTTACTTCCCCTCAGAAAGGATGAGCAGCTTGATAGAAGTGGAAGTAGAAGAAGATAACAACATGATTTCATTCCCTGAGTTTGTGGAAATGTTCGAAGATGTTAATTCGGGTTTCAGCATTTTGAATACTCTGTTGAAGCTGGAAGATGGTGACAGGATTAGGCATGGGGGGCACTGTTGTGATGTCTGCCGCTATCCAATCGCTGGGCCTAGATTTAAAGAAACGACTTCTCGGTTCAACCTCTGTGCAGCCTGTTACAGCACCGGCGTGGTTCCAGCCTCCTTTAAGAAAGAACAGTACACTTTCAAGGAGTATTGGATTTAGCCCAGGAAAGGAAAGTGCAGCTGTTTCCCTTCTTGACTTTTGTCTGCCTGATATCTCTTGCTCCTAAGCCCCACTACCCCTGGTTTGTTTGTTTTGGCTTGAAAAGTTGACGGCCTTGAGCTAGCTAGCCGTCTCTGTTTATGAAATGGTGTTAGTGGGATATCTGTAGATAGTAGAATGATTTTTTATTTATATTTGTTTTTTGTTTTTGCAAACTTGAATTTGAGTTGTGAAGAAACTCATTTAAGCATTGTATAGCAATCTACAATGATGTCAATTAATGTGATTCTTGCCCTCTTCCCTCGACCTGCTCTGTTTGTTCGATTTATTATTCCCTTCGTGCAACGTTCGAGCACGAAGATTGCTATTTCCTTTATTAAATGCATATGCTAGCCCCATCTTATTTTATCAGGGACTTTGCAGTCTACATGCCACACAATTTCTGGGGTCCTCTGCATCAAAGAAGATACAAACCTCTATAAAAGAGAGAATACGCCCCTAAACGTATATTCCTTAAGAACCAACCTGCTATAAAAGGGAATATACACTCAAATCATATACTTTCTTATAACTCTCCTGGAATAATAGCTAGCGGTAGACTTCGGCTTACTTTGGCTTTTCTTTCAGCTAGTATTCCTAGAAACAAAACATCAGGATTTCTTAAGTACATTAGTTACTAGCAGAATTACGGATATTAATTGGGAGAATGATGATAGTGCGTAACCAGAATTCATGCTTGTTGGGAGACTACGGGATTTTAGAGCACTGGATGTGGGCAAAGTCGCAGAAGCTGTTTCACAGTACAAACTAATGCAATGATCTTGAATAATTCAGCCTGTAAAACCGCATTCTTACTGAAATAGTCTGACCTCTCCTTAATACCCGTTCATTTTTTAACTTGTCGTTGGTCTGACGAAAAGACCGTTGTTAAACCCGACCCCTAGGCTAAAGAGTCGGACAAAAGCATTCCACAGTCAATTCCAAGGAGTGAGGCGACAATTTCCTCAATAGAGTTCTAGACACAAAATAACGGAACTTGCTAGAAATTCAACGCAAGCTTCTAATTCAATTATATTAGCATGTTACCAACAAAGAGCTTCCAGACATCACTATTCTGTCACATGATACAGACTGAATCCATTTAAGTTTCAACATTCATTCTCTCATTGATTATTTATATATACTGTCCGGAAATTGAAGCCATCAAGTCATATGTAGAGGGACCTCCCTTTTAGCACCCTAATGGATTCCCCCAACTCCTCTATGCAGCTGCATTGTCTGGCTCGGCATCACTTGAAGAACCTCAGGCATCTCTGCCAAAAGAAAAGAAAATTTCAGTGGGTTCATGCCTAAGAAGAACAGAAAGAAATAAAATGAAAACAAAAAAGAAGCCAACAGAAAACAAATTGAGATAAAGCGTCAAGTTGGGTAACGAATCAAGGGTAATTCAAGCTTTCCTAGGATACCGAGAAAAGATTAGTCACATGAATTAGAAAACTTCGGTGACATTTTTTTTATTGGAATATATTTATATACATCTCAACACATATTACATTGAAGGCTTTGAGACATTCTTACAAATCTGGAGACATTGCTCCACCAAATAATCAGGAAGACACAGCTTCCAACAACCAAAAGGGAGACTACAGCTCCCACAACCATTGGGAAGATCACAGCTCCCCCACACATTTCTGGCCGAAATGAGATTCAAAACCATGACCCACAGCGCAGCCCCGATTCTTCGGCAGCTAGGCTAACCAACCGAGCACGACTTGGTTGGTAACTTCGATGACATTTAGTAATGTGAATTTTGATGAGATTTTGGGATGGTATGGGAAATGGAAAAAGGAATATGTTGAAAATTGTGTAATTAATATAAAATGATGGAATGGGTAAAGTTGAAACAAACAAGTGGCTGCAAGAAAAACCGATTGAAGTACATGGGCAAGTTGGAAAAAATAAGGTTGTTGATAGTTAAATCATTTATAGGAGAATGTGTAGGAGAGAGAAACTATGAAAAATCATGTATGTTGATTACCAAATGTGCCCGAATTCATTAGGCCCTCCTTGGTAAGGAGGCAATTGGGTTTTAAATTTATTTTCTGCTTTTCTTCCTCTTTTAGTGGACAGATGCATGCATAAATTTTATTCATCTCACTAACTATTCCATCTATCTGCTTCAAGATCAACCCAAACTCTTCTACAGTCAATACTTGATATTGCCTCCACTTGACTACCTCCGGTTCCCATGATTAATATCGCCTTTCCTCATAATGACAATCGCATTTAACTCCTTTCGATGTTGCCTTCAGCAATACCTCCGTTCAAACAAATCTGAAATCTCAATTAACTTGACAAATTGGAGAAACTTTGAATGCCGAAGAACAGCATCAAAAGGTTGGTCATATCCGCTTTGGGATCATAGAATTCCGCTCACATTTTCCATGCAAGTAACGAAAGGAAATTTTGGGAATAGACTCCTATCTAGATGGGAATCACCGCAAAGCTCCTTCTAGAAACAGGTTTGACATTGTCGACCTCAAATTCCTCCCATTACACATTCTCCAATCCCCAGACAGTTGCAAATAGATTAATCCTTCATGACAAATTTGCAACTTATCATAGAAAGGACCCAGCTCCCAAATATTACTTTGTTAGGTTTCTGTTTTAAGAACAATTAGCAACCTGATGATCAAACAACCTGGTAATGAAGGAAGCAGTAATCTGCTAATGCTAAACTTACGTAATAATGCCAATAACAGTGCGCCCTTAAACCTAGAACAGCCCAGAATTAATTCAGGTGATTGGATTCAAGTTGTTAATGGAAGAAGGCAAATTCTCATTGGAAGATGAATAAAAAATCCCAAATGCCTCATCATCCAACCCCCTTAATTTTATCCCCTTGACATAGTTGGAATAGGGGGAATCCTACAAATTCAAAATTCACAGCACTAAATTTTCCTGCCAGCCAGCGAGCTAGCCAGACACAATGGAAGACGATTCAAGACCAATCAATAAACAAAATCAAAAACTTGAAAACGAAACAAGAAAAAAGAGGAATAGCTGGCATACTAGAAAGTTGCTCGACTTGCGCCGGAGTAAGCTTGGCAGAGAAACCGGAGGCAGTCGTCTTGTAGACATAAACCAAAGATTGCCTAGCGGCCTCTTCGCTGCGAAAACAACAATCGCAGGGGTAAACTCAAAAAAGAATCGATCCAACCCAAAACGAAAAGAAAGCAAAGAAAACCCAAATCCGAAATCAAGAGAGGACGGAAAAAACCTCCCAAAAACGTTGCTGAGGGTGCGGAGCTGGTAGGCTTCGACGTCCTCCACCCCTTCAAGAGGTCTCTGCGTGTAGACGATGTGCAGCGAGGCGCCAGTTTCATCAGACTCCGCCATCCGGAGAACTGAAATCAAGACAAAGAAGAGCAGCACGGCCGATGATTGCTGCTGCTGCTTCATTTTTTTGCCCCTTCTTCTTCTTCTTCTTCTCCTCCCTCCTCTCCTCCTGTTTGCTTTGCGGTTTTTTAACGGCAATCGTGGCAGAGGAAGAGGACTGGAACGACACTTGGACCGTGCCCGCGGCGGATCCAAAGGACGAGATTTTACGAGAATCGGCGGTAGATGCCCACAATTGGAATATATGTTGCGTTAAGGTTGGTTCTATATAACAACTTTGCCAACGACCTCTCACAGAGGCTAGAGCTGCCCATACACATGCAAAGACGGTCAGAGAATTTTGGGCTTTCATTTTCTAGAAAAATATTTTCCCTAATTACCTTCAAAAGCTTTGAGACAGCGGTCCTATTCATCCATATAGATGTATAATAGATGACCGCTTTTGTATATTTATTTGGAATGGGCAAGAAACTTATGGGCGAATGATGTTAACTTTTGGCCAATTTTAATTCTATTCCTAAGAATTTAAACAGCGTTCTAGTTTTAATATGACTGCTGTCTGGTGCATTTCCGGCAAAAAATTCAGCGCCAATAAATTCAAGTTAATTCCAACAAAAGTGTGTTTTCCAATATTTATTTCTTCTTCATAATTTGAACTTTTGTATAAAATTATCACCCATGTATTATACTAAGGTCGGTGAACCAGGTGTAGCCCAATTGGTACCAATGTTAGTGGGGTATAGGGCTAGTTGTGAGATTGAAGCCCATCGTGGGAGCCGTTGTCTCGTGTGAGAAGTGTTTTACCTTCTCTTGTTGTAAGAGGTGATACTATGAAAAATTATAAAGATATTCAGGCATGTAAGAATTAACACTAAGAAAAATATATATATATATATATATAAGAATACTTGAGCTTGACTTATAAAATAAGATGAGATGTAATATTTTAAGAATGATAATATATATAAGACCTGATTCAATGCATTTGTATATACTATAAGTTACGGTAAATTTAGTTCAAAATAAGTTTTATGTTAACTTAAACATAATAAATAAAATTATTTATTTATATTTAAATTATATTTTAGATAATTTTTTTGTTGAAAACTAACTTTAGAATTATTATTTATATTAAATTATTTGATTACGTTGATTTTGTATTATTTTCAGATGAAGTTCATATACATATCCAATCTAGATATAAATTGTTAGGCAAATAAAATAAATAATTCTAAATACACTATGGCGAAATAAATTATGTTATGATTATGTGAGGCACATTTACGCCAATTGCACCATTTACATGTACTAAATATAAATATTTTAAAGTGGTATTCTTAATATCTAAATTATCTAAGATATCAGTTTTATGTAAATAAATGATTTAAAATAGTAGTATTACATTTTAATATATATATATATATATGAATGAATTTAAACATTTTTTCTAATATATATATGAATATATTTATTTTTAAGCAAATAATGCCATGTACATATTTGATTTAGATAATAATCGATCGCATGTACATATTTGATTTAGATAATACTTGATCGCCTAATAAAACAAATGATTTTAAATATAGTAAATAAATTGAATTTTATATCAATATTTAATATATCAAAAATAAAAAGGAGTTGGATGGAATAACGAGGACCCAATATCGTATTAGGGCCTGTTTACTGGAGAGGAAATTTGCCATCCACCACCCCAAAGGAAACCAACCGTCCTTCTCGTGAATAACATTTTACCAATCTCAAAATAAAGTCAACTATTCAAGTATAATGACCATAATGCTAATTAAAAACTCTTGTGGTGCATACCACGTCCATCGTATTCATCACCTCGTTAAATTATTATGAAATTAAAAATAATTTTAAATAAATATAATTCGATATTCTAAGTATTTCAATGGAGGTAATAGTGTTAAACCATTAACTAGTCCGGCCTAATACACCCGTTATTTTTACTTTTTGTTCTTTTGCATGAAACTGTTTTCCTCTGTGTATTTAAATTTTACAATTTTTGATATATATTTTTATTTTTTTAAAATCATCATGTTGGGGAGTATTTAAGTCATTCTAATCCACTAAAAAAATGATGACGTTAAAAATCAATAAAAGTTATACATATATCTAGAAGCTGTAAAGTCGGACACAAAAGCTAATGCGCCTTAAAAATAATTTTATGAAAAAACCAAAAAATAAAAAAATAACGAGTGTATTAGGCTGGACTAACATAAGCTTATGTTAGGCTAATGTTAGGCAAGCCTAAGAAGACCATCCCTCATTTATGAAAGAATACGGATGTATTACGTCCAATATTTACATAAAATTGCCATCGAGGCATTGGCTCAGTGGTACAGCAGGAAAAGAAATATTGAGATAATTGTAAAATACCCATAAAAAAAAAAATATTTACATGCAATCATCATCCGTCGGTTGACCTTTTGTTCTCAAGCTCAATCGAAGCAAGACTCCTTGGCCCGCTAGTGTGAAAAGTGGGTGGTCCGCCCATTAATATTTTGGGCTTTGTTAAGTTCCAATTGTATCTAATCTGATGTGAATCGGACAAGGAGAGATTATTACATATTGCAAAGATGCTATATTAGAAATTGGAATAGCAGTATTTGAAATAAGAAAGTATGTTTGTCATGTAGTCTAAAATAGGAGATCATACCGAAAATATCAAAAAAAAAATTTGGGAATAAAAAATTCCATCTTACACACATTCCATTTAATGCGATTGGAAAATCTAAATTGGTCCACGGGCCTTACGTGGGTGAGTCGTGAACTGGTGATGCGATGGCTTTTCAACAAAATCCAACAACGGAGGTTGTAAAAAAAAAAAAAAAATTTAATTTTGAAATGCATCATGTATATATACCATTCATCAAAGACGTCCCAATACCAACAATTCTACCCACACTGGAATTTTAGAAACATGGTTCGAATTATTAGTTACGTTCAAACTTTCAGATTTCATTTCAAGGATATAGATTGAACCGTGAATCCAAAAGAAACACGAATATGAACACTAGCTGAGGAACAACTGAACGAGTATATTGCTTTGCCAGACAATTCGATCGGCGAGATTGCAGACTTTGGCATCGCCCAAAGCTTGGATTACTTTATTTTGTTTGTTAACTACTGTTGAAAGGAAAAGATAATTCGGCTTTAAGGTGTAGATTTCCTAATGCATAAAGCCACGCAAAAGATGCCGGAAAAGCCGTCCGACGGCACGACGGTATGTTGTTTTTTTGTTGGAACGGGATGAGTTGTGATGCACGAAATATAATATTTTAAAAATTGTATGATTAATATAAAATAATAAAAATAAAAGTAGAATAAATAAGATAATTTAAATATAATAGGAAAGAGAAATAATTAAAATGTAAGTATAAAAGAGAAAAATATGATTATTAATTGATGAAATTCATGCTCTCACAATTCTCAACGCCGTATTTACTGCACAAATTACCAAACGACGCCCTAATCTTCGTCAAGAAATAAACGTCCTTTGTAGAAGTTTTTTAGGTGGGCGAGACAACAATGGATAGGTCAATGACGTCCCTGTATACTCATGATTCGACAGGGGACTTGAATAGCTACAATGATCACATGAATGGCCTGGTAAGTGGTAATTAATTAATTATTAATGGAGAGTGGTGCTTCACTTCAGCCACATTAAGTCTTTGTTTGGCCGAAAGTTCTAGAGGCATGAAACAAAACTGTTGCTTATTCTCGAAATTTTTGTTTTGATAGATAAAGTATTATGTACAGAATCCTACGCAGAAAATAGTAAAAAGGTATTATTTGAAAAAGCAATTTGAAGTTATTTCCCTATTAATACTTTATCCAATTGACAGGGCATTGGTGAAATGGAGTCTTGTAAATCATCAAAAAAAATATTGAATCATGTATATAAAAGGCAACCGTTCAAAACTTTCTTTACTTTCTCTAGAGGTTTGTTTGTGCCTCACAAATTTTTTTTTAAAATTTAAACTACTCAACATATTTAGTTTGGAAAAATTTTACCATAAAATAGTCATAATATAGATTGTGAAATTTTTTTTATTTTTCTTGCAAAAAGTTAAAATCAGTTGTTAGAGAAAATTTACTTTTCGGTAATTTATACCATATTCCATATAATAACCATTAAAAAAAATTTGATTGTCGATAGTTTATGATTTTTGTATCTTGGCAAAATAAATTTGATTTGTATTATTACAAGCAAGAATTTTTTTTTGAAAGAATCGCAGTATTTCTTTATTCATAAAAGTATTACTATAAGCAACAAAAAATTTCTTATATCGTATTTTCTGCTAATAAAGTATATTTTTCTTGTAGTAATATCATAAATTAAATTCATTTGGTAATACAAATAAACTAATTAAAACTTTTAAATTTAGTTTTACCTGTGTATATTACAATTGGGTTTGCTTATGGTAAATCAAAAATCATTCTTATGATAATATCATATTAAACAATCGCATTAATTTAATTAATGGTTTAGGGGTGTATTTAGAAAGTAATAAAATTTTCGGAAGAAAATTTTGCAGTGTAAAAATTTTTGAAATGAAAAACATGATGTAATACAGTATGAGTAATTATTAAAAAATAAAATAGTCTTATGAAAAATTAAAAATTGTAAAGAAATAATTTAAAAATAAAATAATCATATAAAAAATGTGACGAACAAAAGGCACCCTTGATCAATTGGACTGCTCATATGTGAGCCGCCAACTCTGACTCAAAGTGACGGATTTTCTCTTCTCAATATTCCAAGAATTGCGCAACGTCGTTTCCCGGCCCCATTTTCGTTTTAGCTCTATGTCTTGTTTAATCTTTTTGGCGATCAATTAAATAGGCTTTTTGACTTATAACACCTTTGCTTAAAAGGTAGACATGTAAGACTAAATAAAGGGGCGTAGAATTTATATTTATTCTTCCTCGCTACCATCTTGTAATCAATATCTATGCGTCTCAGAAATCCTCCTTTTCTTTATAATTTCTATAGTTGTCAACAACAATTCTTTATTTATTTTTATTAACAGGTTTATCCATTTCATCCGGATCCGTGTTTGCCGATGAAACAAGTATGTTTCCCTTCTATATATTTAAATCAGTTCATATATGGGGAATCCTTAATTTAGATTTCTGTTAAAGTCAAGAACTATAAATGAATCCATTAAAGATGACTGAATCTCGAACAACTCATTCATAAACTGACGTTACGAGTTTGTTCAATCATTATCTAAAAAAGAAAATTCTTTTGTTTAATTTTTTTTCAGTGTTAGTACATAACAATGACATCTATTTCAGCGTCCATATTTGTGCAAGTCGATTGAGAAACGGTTGACTTGAATTTACCCATTCTTGTGAAGTCAAATAATAATTTATCCACCAAGAATTTTCACTGGGGTAGGTTCAATCTAATCCAAATTTATCCTCTATAACCCAAACCGTTCATTTTCGGACATGGGTAACGCAGACTTTGCAAAAAAATGTACTGGTCGGTTTCCAACTCTTAAGGCGTGGAGAAATTTTACCTGTCTAAAGGAAGAGACATAGAGTAAAGTGTTCTAGATGATCTCCCCTATTGATGAAAAGATTGGGAATTTTTCATTTAGGCATGTAATCAAAAGGAGGGAATCACTTTCGATTTCTATAGAATTCTCCCCCCCACCCCCCCCCCCCCCCCCCCCCAAAAAAAAAAAAAAAAAAAAAAAACCAAATTCCACACCAAGGTTGCACGCCAAAGCTTCCAATATTTGTGTATTAGTGCACCCCATTTTCTCCAACATTTAGCTGCTACAAAACAACCATTATCATCCCTAATCACAACACAGGAGCCCATTTATTTTGCCTCAATATAGATGGTCCCATCAACATTGATTTTGTATCCTTGGTTTTACCCACTTGGGAATTAGATCATTCAAGGGGATACCTAGGCCAGCAACTTGCTCGACATAAAGGGGCTGATCATTGAGGCTTCTGCACCATGATAGGATGTTATCAGTACCCGACGAGGCTCATGACAGTCTATTTTGGTTTTTTATGAACCAAGTACGCTAATAGAAAAGAATGAAAAGAGATAACACTTTAGAATTTTTCGTGTTCACCAACCCCCTAATTATTCCTATTATACCATCACTTGGTGGCCATATGCTTCAATCTGGGACAATAAGTCTTCTTTGCAAATAGATTGCATCACAATTCACAAAAAGATGCTTTGAATCTTTGGTCTCTGCCTTGCATAGATCACAGATTGGGTTGATAGCTACTCCCTGACGGATGAGGTTCCTTTTTATTGGGATGACATATTTGTATAATCACCACCCAAAAACTTTGATCTCGTTTGGAAATGACAACCGCCATAACTGTTTAAAGATGACTTTTTCTCAATTCAGGTGGGCAACTGATCTTCCCAATGTACCTACAAAAGATAAATTGTTAGACGTTAAAAGTCGATATGTTGATTTGATGGTGAATACATCATCAGGTTCTGCATTCCAATACCACTCATCTATCTTTTTTTACTTAAGTTCGGGGAGTGGTTTATGGATCTCCAACCCAAATTCCCTGCTACTGATATGATCTTTTCTTTGTCCCAGCCATTAGTCCTTCTGTCAAAAAAGCTAATGACTCTCACTTCATCAAAAATATCCTTAAGGAGTGGGCCACATTCAATGATTTGATTCTCAGCCCACTTATCAATACACACTTCTTCCATTTCCAATTCACTACTTCCCCCCATCTGAAGAACCCTTTTGGTCTTGAGGAAATTTTTTTGGACAAAAGAATCCCTGAGCCTCCGTTTGCAGTCCCAGAGACTACACTTTCTTAAGTATTTTGTAGTGAAGACCCTAGAGCAAAGTGATTCTGAATTAATAATGATTCACCATACATGTTTTGCAAGCAATGCTAAGTCGAAATGAGCCAGGTCCCTAAATTTCATCCCCCAAACTGCCTTTGATTTACTTATTTCTTGCCATCACACCCAACTGATCTTCCTTTTTCAACTCATTTCTCACACTTTGAAAGCATCCAACAGGTGACCTAGTTCATGCTAATTTTCCTTAACAAAAAGGAGGTTGTCATCAACGAAAAAATAGGTGGGAAATTTTTGGTCCATGCGGGGCTAGGCGAAGACCTGAAATTTGTTTACGATTTTCCAAGCTCCAAGTAAAAGAGATAGTCCCTTGGCACGCAAGAGGAAGAGGTAAGGCGATAGGGGATTTTTCTGTCTTAGGCCCCTCGTAAGTATAAACAAAAGGGGATTTAAAGTCATTCACCTTCGCTTGGTAACGAATAGATGCCATACACCCCATCATCCACTTGATCCATTGCCTGCAAAAACTCATTTTCTCCCGCTATTTTTTCTGACACCCCCAGTACTCCGCTGAAGTCCCCTAGAACCAGCTAAGGAAGATCTTCTATGCACTTCAAGGTTTCCGTAGAAACCTGTCAGTAGGGGTGCAACTTGGGCTAATGAAACTCAGGTTCACCTCAACCCTAACCCTAGCCCTATTTGTAAACCTCAACCTTAATCATATTTTTAAAATTCGGGCTTGGGTTAAGTTTTGAGTTGAGATTCTCCTATTAATATGTCTTTGTTACTCATCCTATATATAATTTTTATCATAAATATATTATATAAAAAAGTTTAAAAAATAATTTATTATCCGAAAGCAAGAAAAATTCAATTATTGCTAAAGAGTAGAAACAAAGAAACCTGTTTTGAGTCTTCTCTTTGCATCAAGTATAATATTGCTATATTTTGGAGAACGTAGTGCAATTATTTTCCATTATGCAATTTAACACCAATATCACAACTATATACATCAATATTACCATTCAATTGTAAGATAAACATTATCACATCAATTGTAATAAAATAAAATCATCTAAAAACTACAAAATATTAAGTCGAATAAGATTATATTAATTCAAGTATCAAACTCTAAATCACAACATCCAAGTTAACTCCAAGTCGACAACACAAGTCTTAAGTTTGAATAACCAAATTACAACAAATATTACAACATAATAAAAATAAATATTTTTATCTTCAACTGTTGTGTTCATTACCCTTGTCTTGCATTATTATCATATGTCAACCCAAATTCTTCTTTCCTAAAAGAAAAACAAAAACTCAATGTTATATTATATAATTGAACTTAAAGAGTATATATGTATATATATATATATATTTAAAGATATAACTAATACCTCTTTTAAATTAATTGTTTGATGGAAGTGAGGTAAAGAAGCACATGTCGATGTTTCATCAGCTTTCTCTGAAAGATAAATATTAGTTGGAAAATATTATTAAAAGTAAGCTAAATAATTGAAACATAGAAAAATATATATTACCACTTGCACATTTATCTAGTTCTTCAACAAATTCTTCATGACTGAATCATTTAGAGTTGCTCTCAATCAATCTTGAGTGCAAATCAAATACTCAATCAACATAGGTGTCAATGACCTACGATATTGGTCATGAACATATCCTTCCGTACTAAATGCAGATTCTGATGCAACTGTTGAAACAGGAATAGCCAAAACATCTTTTGACATCAAAGATAAACCCTATATTTTGTAGTCGTGGACGACCATGCTAAAATATCAATTGATTCTACATCATTCTCAACAAGAGCTTTTAAATAGGCATAAATTTCATTTGCAATAACTCCAACACTAGAATTACTTGTGGATTGTCATAGCTTTCATTTTGCACGCTTTGATTCAGATAATGCACCACATATTTCAAATGAAGAACTTGTAGTTGTAAATGTAGATCCAACTTGATAAGTTCCATACAATTCAAGCATTTTATTATACACCTTCTTGGATAATACACAAGCTTGATTCATAGGAAGAAAAATTTTAAGACAAAATTCCAAATAATCTATTTTGTAATGTGGATCAAACACTACTGCAATGAGCAAGTAAATATTGAACTTGTCAATAGAACCCCAATACTTTGCAAGTTTTTCCTTCATTTTGTTACACATGTAAAGAAGGATAGGGTTACTATTCTTAATTGGAAATGTATTTAATTGATCTTGAATCGTATCAAGTTGAGAAAAATGATGTGAGGAACTGATATATTTGGTGCCTGACAAAAGCTCGGTCGCTTCAAGAAACAAGACCAAAAAGTCACAAATGACTCTAGCATGATTCCAATCTTTTTCAAGATGAGAAGTAGTGCTCTTAAAGCTTGCACCATTCACTTCAAGATGTTTAAAAGCCATTTCAAAGGGCAAAGTATGTTTCAACATCAAGTATGTAGAATTCCAACGTGTTGACATATCTAAACACAAAGATAATTTAGTTGAAATTCTAACACTTTCACAAGATTTTCTAAATGCTTACTCTCTACTCAAAGAACTCTTAATCGACTTTACATTATTACGAATTTGGGCAATGGAATCCTTGATTTGAATAATTTCCTTCTTTACAACTAGATTTAAAATGTGAGCAACGCAATAGACATGCAAAGATTCTCTATTGCCAAAAAGAGCATTCTTCATTTTCAAATTCAAATGCAAAGTATTTAACGCAACATCATTGGCTAACTCACTGTTAAAAGTAAGAGTGCACACTTGTTCGATATACTAAATATTCAAACATTTTTTAATTGCATTAGCAATAACTTCTCCTGTGTGTGGTGAAGGAAGAATACAAAAATTCAGAATTCACTTTTGAAGAGTCCAATTCGAGTCTATAAAGTGAGCAGTGAAATATAAATACTCAATATTTTGATTTGAAGTCCACAAATTTGTTGTCAAACATACACAATGAATATTCTCATTAAAAATCTTCCTTAATTTAGCCTTCTCCAACTTGTATATTTTGAAGACTTCTTTCACAATTGTGGTTCTAGAAACATGTTTAATAAGTGGTTGCACAACTTTATAAAATTCTCTAAACCTTCTTTCTCGACAAATTTAAATGTCAATTCATCAAGAATAATCATTCGTGTCATTGCTCTTTTGCAAGCTTCATGGTCAAACTTCCAACTTGATATAACTTTTTGACCATCATCAGTTATTATTTGAAATGACAACAAGCGTTGACCCTTGGCTTTGTTGTTGGTATTATATTTGCATAACTTTAAGTCTCTTGTTAATGTGCTTATTCCTTCAGTATTTGGACTTTTAAGTTTGATTTTACAATATTTACAAATACCCATGTCACTTTTTCATTTTCATCCAAAATTTTTTCAAATTCTTTCCAAACTATTGACGAAATTTTATACCCTTTCTTTTTTTAGGAAAAGGCTCATTTGCATCTAAACTTTCTGTAAGCTCAACAATGTTTGAGGCAGTTGGTGTATTTTTTATTTGCTTACTGTTGATTTCTAGCTCGCTAATCTTGTCTTGCATATTACTTGAACTATCCATATTGCAATAATCACCTAATTATCACTTTTTTATAATATATAAAAATAATTAGAAATTGTCCAAGTGAATTTAAATAGTTCTACTTATTTCAGAGTAATAACAAACTAATTTAAAAATCAAAATATTAACCAATGCGTATCAAATTATCAACAACTAACATAAACAAATGAAATAATTTTTTGGACAGTAAAGCACATGTTTCTAAATGACCATTTATACAGTTTGAAATTTGAATAATTTTGCATGCTAAGTAAAAATAGATATTTCTAAATTACCATTTATACAGTTTCTATTTGTTTTATTTCTAATAATTAATTCTTAGATAATTAATGTTATTTTTATTTGTTTATTTCTAAAAATTCATTCTACCTGTATATAATCACATTATGAAAATCCCCCCCCCCTCCCCCGCCTCTTTTGCTCTCATTTTCAAATAGAGATTTATTAATAATAAGCAAGGACTGTTACCAGCGCAGGGAGCTAGGGACAGTCGGACAGGGACGGACGTCAACAATCAGAGAAGACGCATAGTCTTTCGGCACTTCAGTGAAAATGCAGAAAGAGTCGTTCGGAAATCGGACTTCAGCCGTTCGGCGGATACTTGGAAACGAACGCAGAGGCCAGAGATCTAGTTCGGACAGCAATCGGAGAAAAGTCCAACTGTCCGAGACGGTGAGACTCGAGAGGCGGAAACGCAGAATGGCAGAAGGCAGTTTGGTGCAGCAGACGACAGAGAACTGAGAAGAGAAGACAGAGAAAAGGGCTGAAAGCGGTTTATTGTTCGACGCAGCAGTCGACGAAGAACTGAGAAGAGAAGACGGGGAAAAGGCTGAAAGCGGAAAGCATGAATCCGATTCCTGTTTGCCTGAAAGTGAGCAGGTGCCTGAAGCCTGAAGCCTGAAAGTGAAAACAGAGCGGGCGTCGGAGCTGAGGATCTTAAGAATCGAGACCGCACTGGGCACTGGCACTCTGGTAGCAGAGCAACGCTGACTGCTGAGCTGTGATGTTGATATATAACATAAAATAATATATATATATATATATATATAATTTTTATGATTAAAATAATAATATTTTCAAATATAACATCATGTTCAAGTCTACAGGGTTTGGGTTTTCCTCAAACCGAAACCAAGAGTTATTTGAATTTGGTCCGGGCTGGGGTTGAGAAATGCTAAGTTTCAAAACTGCTCCCAGTGAGGTTTGGCAGGCCGAAACCCAGCACAAGTTACCCCTACCTGTCAGCCTCCAAAAGGGACAGTTGATGTTGCACTTGACTATAGCATTGATGTGATTCACCGAGAAGCTGGAAATTTCCACATTCCAATAGTCTTTCCATAAGAGTAAATTTCCACATTCCAATAGTCTTTCGATAATAGTGCAAGTGCACTCATATGCGTACTGTCCGTCCCAAGGCATCCATCAAACCTCATTTTTCTCTCCACCGAATCCATTTCTTTTGTAAGATGCTTGGTTTCACACAACAAAACCACTCTGGGATCTTTTCTCCTCCAAAACCTTGAGAAGGCTGTGAATTGCTGCTGGATTCCTAAGCCCACAGCAATCCTAGCTATAATTGACATTTAGATCACTCTTTAATTACAAGCAGATAAAATTTCTCAGTTTTGTTGTTTAACGGGATCGATTTACCAATCTGTTGCAGGAGATTAAAAAAAGATTGAAATGCGTATAAAGTGTGGCTCTATATTGGAATGTCCGGAAGGAAACATCCTAGCCATGCCAAATAGACAAAACAAAAATGAACCCCACTGATTAATTAGTAGTTAGTTTCTCTGGAACCTGAAGCTAGCTACTTCAAACCATCCTCGAACTAGCCTCGCTCGCTCTCCTCCAAACTAATTACCATGTCGTCTGTTCCTGTAGCCTACGTCGGCAACACCAGCGCCGCTCCGGAATGGCTGAACAAGGGCGACAACGCATGGCAAATGATCTCGGCCACGCTCGTCGGCCTCCAGAGCGTCCCGGGCCTCATCATCCTCTACGGCAGCATCGTCAAGAAGAAGTGGGCTGTCAACTCCGCGTTCATGGCTCTCTACGCCTTCGCCGCCGTCTGGATCTGCTGGGTCACCTGGGCCTACAAGATGTCCTTCGGCGACAAGCTCCTCCCCTTCTGGGGCAAGGCCGGTCCTGCTCTCGGTCAGAAGTACCTCATCAGCCAATCCCAACTCCCCGAATCCACGCAGTACTACAAAGGCGGTACCGTCGAGACGCCCCTGGCCCAGCAGTTCTACCCCATGGCCTCCATGGTCTATTTCCAATGCGTCTTCGCCGCCATCACTCTCATTATCCTAGCAGGATCCTTGTTGGGGCGCATGAACATCAGGGCCTGGATGGCCTTCGTGCCGCTCTGGCTCACCTTCTCGTACACGGTTGGGGCATTTAGTTTGTGGGGCGGTGGGTTCCTCTTCCACTGGGGCGTCATCGACTACTCCGGCGGCTACGTCATTCACCTCTCTTCCGGAATAGCTGGCTTTGTTGCTGCTTATTGGGTCCGTAATTAGAGATCAATTTGGGTCATCTCTAGTTTTCTAGCTTCACCGTAATTAATGATCAGTTGAAATTCTCTTGGATTACTTTGATTTCTTAGCTTTGTTGGGGACATGCATACATAGGTTGGGCCGCGTTCGACCAAGGACCGAGAGAGATTTCCTCCCAACAACGTGCTGCTGATGATGGCGGGGGCCGGACTTCTGTGGATGGGGTGGACCGGATTCAATGGCGGCGATCCTTATTCAGCCAACGTCGATTCGTCCATGGCCGTCTTGAACACCCACATCTGTGCTTCGACCAGCCTTCTCATGTGGACTTGCCTGGATGTCATCTTCTTCAAGAAACCATCGGTGATTGGCGCTGTTCAAGGCATGATCACTGGTCTGGTCTGCATAACCCCAGGAGCAGGTCAGTTTCCCGAAATTAATATTTTTACCATGATCGGCTATTGTTTTTTGTTTTTTGTTTTTTGTTTTTTTTTTTATGAAATAGACTATTATTTTATCCGTCCTTTTTTTTTTTTTTTGATGAATCGGACTTCACCCTATCCCAACCCGCTTCCGATTTGGAAGGGAATCGGGACTGAGGAGACCGCAATTTCATTAGCAAAAAATTTGTCTATATAAATTTTCTTCAGAATAGCTTGAGGGGGTTTCCCTTTCAACACTGGTGGTAAAGACTCGACATAGACATAATATCAGCCAAGGCGTGGGCTACCGAATTTCACTGCCTTAAAATATGATGGATGGACACCCGGGGAGCCAAAGAAAGTAATGTTTTAATCTCGTCAATGATGATCCCCGCCGGTGTAGAGATCGGACCGTCATCTGCCAAAAAGTTACACAAAAGTAAGGAGTCGGTCTCCACCATGATGTTTCCCCGCAAGAGATTGACAGCCCAACTGGCTCCCAAATGAAAAGCTTTTGCTTCCATGAGAATAGGCTCCATAGTACCCTCTATCTTCCATCCATGCGCCGCAAAAAAGTCTCCCTTGTAATCTCTGATGACTGCGGCAAAGCCCATGGAAACCATCACCCTGCCATATCGAGCGTCAACATTGATCTTGAAGGACCCAGGAGGTGGTTTGGTCCATCTGGGAATCAACGTACGGTTCAAGTAGTCCCCCATCATGATAGTGCGGCTGGACGGATACCCTCCTCCCTGAAGGAATTCTGCAAATACCAGATCCTCCAGCAGCACATGATGAACATTGCAAGGTCATATGGCCTATTTTTAGGAGTATACATTCTCAAAATATCCTGCACAGACCCTGAAGTGCTCACATCTCAGGAACAAATGGTTGGTATTATTTTATCCGTCTTTGATCTTGCGAAGAATACATATATCTGAAAGTGGACCAGATTTCTGGAAAGATCTTTGCTGGGCAACCGGGTAATCTACTAATCTGGACCGTCCATCTGGTATCCAAATTGAGGTGGCAAGGCAGCCGACCGAATACGGTCAAGGCTTGTGCTGTTGAAGCCGGTGGGGTCATTTACGTGCCAGACCGATGAACCTTTCAACGGCTTATTTTTATTATTCATTTTTTTATTTTTAAAAACAAAAAGTCAAAGTCACCCACTTGTGTTAGCTCGCGAGTGACAATTTATTCGGGGCGTATTTATTTTTCACTTTCTATGATTATTCTTCTTTTTAATTTTTTTTTTCACATTTTTCATGTATTCCAATATAATTATATTACTTTTCAATTATTTTTATGTAATTACCATATAATTAATTTATATATTTTAACTCTATTCTTTTTTCTCTATCATTACCACACTCCTATCGCATCGTTTTTCTTATTTTAAAATTTTTTATCCAAAAGGTTTATCGCTTTCTAAACACACATTTAATTATTTATTATTACTTTTATCTATCAATTTTATCTTCTCTTTACTCCTACTTATAACACATATCACATGACACTATTTATCTTTTTTTAAAAATTCACACAACTTTTTTCATTTTCTTGAGTAATTTACGAATATATTTTTTTAGTTCAAATATACTTATGCTGCCATAGCATCGTCACAATATAGTAACAATATAGGTATATTTATGAATATGTTTACAAATTATATTTATGTTGTCTGCATATATTTGCAAATATGTGTAAACGATAACAACGTGTGTATATTTGCAAATATATCCATATAATTTACATATATATAAAAAGAGGGGTGATCCCATGCGTTCGGGCACATGGACCTCCTATGCTTCTGCCCATGGGACCTGCCAAAAATATATTTTTTATTTTTTTATAAACATATAGAGTTTAGTGTATTAAATGTATAAATTAAGTTTTTACAATTTTTGGATGTTTTTAAGTATTTTTTTTAAATATAGTAACATTTTCGTAATTTTCGACCCCCAAAAATATTTTTAAATTTTTTATAAACATATAGAGCTAGTCAGAAAATTATCAAAATGTTACTGTGTTTAAAAATAAAAAATACTTAAAAGTATCTAAGAATGGTAAAATTTGGTTTATAGGTTAAATACACCTAACTCTATATGATTATAAAAAAATTTTAAAAATAATTTTTTTAGCCGGATGCATGGTTAGCCCATGGTCCCGATCACCCCTCTTTAAAAGAATACATATATCTATGTTGTAATAGTGTGGTAATAGAGGCTTGATAGTGTATAATAATATAAGTATATTTGCAACTATATCAAAGTTACGTGAGAATTATTTACAATTTTAAAGCTAAACGGAGGCTTGATAGTTTTATGATAATATGAGCATATTTACGTGAGAATTATTTGCAAGTTTAAAAGCTAAGTAGATATATGTGCAATTATATTTAAATTATATGAATATATTTGCATATTAATATATTATCCATCGATCTTTTCAGAGGATTTCAGGTTGGTATGAAAACATATATTTTTGTTTTTTTAATTTTTTTTATAAACATGTTAATGTGATTATATTTACTTTATAAATCAAGTTTTACTATTTTTGAATATTTTTATATATTTATTTTGAATTTTTAAAAATAGGAATAAGATGACTTAAATATCTATGTATTTAAAAATTCAAAATAAATATCTACACTTATACAAAAATAGTAAAATTTTATTTATAAATTAATATAACTACTTTATAAAAAAAAATTAAAAACCAAAAAAATATGTTTTTAGATGGGTGTAAAATCATTGACATCCAAAGAAACAAAGGTGAGATATGCCTTGCATATATGCTGTCTTTACACATGCATCATGCCCGTCGAAAAATCGGGAGCGTGATTCCTTGGAATTAGGACAGCCATTTTTTGATCGCCGTGGACAGTGATCCAAACCATTGAAATGGATAGGTAGGTACAGCCGAGTACGGGGGCTGCCGCCTCATCGGGAAAGCTTTTCAAATCTTGCTTTAATTTTTTTCGTCGACATGGTCTTTCCACTACTGCGTCGTTGTCATTAGTTTTCTATTTTCAAAGGCAGCCCCCGCAAGCAGACAAAAGGCATTTAACTCGGGCAATAGCAGCAATATGGCATTAGTCAATACTCAATGCTGCTGCCATCAAATATCAGAATAACATGAAAGGGTCAAATGGCAAAGCCACGTCAAAAATCAAAATTTTAAAACTGGTTATCAATACAGCTAATTGGACGGTTGAACGCGAACCAAAAGTTCACTTCAACAAATTTCACTTGATATAATTAATTTTTAGTTATATATAATGTGTGTTTGATTATATTAAATATATTTTGATTATAATTCATTAATTAGCTCCGAATAATTGATTGCTTTTGTATAATGATATTTGGTTAAATGTAGTAAATTTTAATATCAAATCAACCAAAAGCACCATTCGAAAGAGTTGCAAATAGTAATAAAACTCTAGTTGTTGTAGTCGCAGCAAAACTTTAATTGTAATTAATGTACGAGTTGGCTTCATTGAATCAAATATACTCAAATCTTTAACTGCATTTTGATAAAATGCAGCTAAATTAAAATTTTAGATGCGAAAGGTGGCCACATATATTATATTTTCTTGTAGTGACTGAGCCTTATCACCCATTTGGATTTTAATAACATTTCAATACATTTTTGTGCTTGCAAAATATATACTCGATGTGTATTCATGTGTTTAATTAATTTAATTTTGCAGGTCTTGTCCAAGGTTGGGCTGCAATAGTGATGGGAATCCTGTCAGGGAGTGTGCCCTGGTTCACGATGATGGTGGTCCACAAGAGGTGGACATTACTGCAAACGGTCGACGACACTCTCGGAGTCGTCCACACGCATGCCGTTGCGGGCTTGTTGGGCGGTATCACTACTGGCCTTTTCGCCGAACCCCAGCTCTGTGCACTTTTCCTGCCCGTCACCAACTCTCGGGGCGCCTTTTACGGCAAGAACGGCGGCGTGCAGCTGGCCAAACAGCTCGCCGGGGCGGCCTTCATCACAGGCTGGAACATCGTAGTCACTTCCATCATTTGCTTGATTATAAGGACGGTTATCCCGCTGAAGATGGCCGAGGAGCACCTGACGATCGGGGACGATGCGGTACACGGAGAGGAAGCTTATGCCTTATGGGGGGATGGGGAGAAGTATGATTCCACCAAGCACAGCTGGTATTCGGAGGATAATTCCCAGAGTAAGATCTCCATTGGCGCAACGCAGATTGTGTAGCTAGCTAGAACAAGGCAGTAAATCGATTTGAGTGGGGTGAAACATTTCTTATGCATGGTGAGATTGACTTGCATTTCCAATAGGGATTGAAGCATCAATCAAATCAGTCTGCCATTGGGCTTGAGTGAGTGGGCTGAAAAATCAAGGCCTTTTGAATTTAATTAGACAGGCTTTACTCATTTAGTGTGTGTTTTAAAGATAAAACTTTTTGAAAAAAAATTTTTAAGATAAAAATTATCGAGTTGATAGAAAATGATGTCATATGACGGGTCATGATAAGGTGTAAAGAGAATAAAATTAAAATAAAAAATAAATAAGTTAATTGTACGAGTAGTTGTATACAAAATGATTAAAAAGCAGAGCTGCTTGTGTAGGAAAATGTAAAAAAATAATTAAAAAATATAATGATTATGGAAAGTGAAAATTTTAGATTGAAATGTTATGATTGACATTTTTTTGTATCCAACTAAACACACCCTTAAGCAGTCAAAATCTCACATCCACATATAGCCACCGAAAGTAGCTAATATTAAAACCATGGACAATAATGCAAATCAAGCCAATTAGTAAATAAAATCGACAAAATTTTAAAAATCTATGTTAGAAAGGTAGACTTAGAGCAGGTTAATTAGTGTAGATGGAAAAATACTTCATGCATCAACGACTGCTCTGCAAATGTATTATTGAACAAGAATGTGATACTGAATATGGATAGTTTTTCAGTGGATGTGGGTTGAGTCATATTTCCAGGTGGGAGTCGCATCCACCGAGCAGTAGCAATGTCTTTCCTTTGAGATCTTTTGACTTCTTTTCTAATGTTATAAGATGATGATAGAAATTTTGTTAGGTTTCATGAGCTTGATTTGTAATTGGAGGGGTGATCCTATGCATCCGGCTGCATAGACCCCTTTCCCTCCCCGCAAAACATTTGTTGATTTTTTTTATAAGCATGTAAAGCTGGGTGTATTTAACCTATAAACTAATTTTTACTTTTTATGGATGCTTTTAGGTATTTTTTATTTTTAAACGTAATAACATTTTTTGTAATTTCTGAATCATTGTATTTAAAAATAAAAATACTTAAAAAGTATCCAAAAATGGTAAAAATTAGTTTATAGGTTAAATACACTTAGCTTTACATGTTTATAAAAAATCAAAAATTTAAAAAAAGGTCTCATAGCCTACCACATGGGATCATGCCTCTTGTAACATAGATAAGAAATATGTGAGTTCTATGTAATGATTTCAATTGGAATAATAATAAGAAAAAGGAATGAGACGAATTTGAGATTCCACCAAAGCAAATCGAAAGCATGCATGCAGAAATAACGTCCTTGCTAAATATTGCGGGAGACATGGAATAGGGCAACCTGTCTAAGCTACCGGCATAAAAATGAATGATCTTGTTAGCCTGGGTTAGCCAAATGTTCTACTTAGCTCACTTCAAAAAATTCATTTATAACAATTTATTGTTATTTTTTCTTTATACACCTGTTTATCTAAGTGTTTTTAATTTATAAACAAAGTTTTACCATTTTTGAATACATGTATATTTTTTTAGATTTTTAAATACACATATATACATAGATTATATATGTTTAAAAATCTCCAAAAAAATATCCTCATATTAAAAAATGATAAAACTTATTTTGTAAGTTAAATACCTTTAAATAAATAAGTGTATAAAGAAAAAATAAAAAATATATATTACAAATGGATTTTTTGAGGTGAGCTGAGCGTGAACATTTGCTTAGATGAGACTAACATGATCATTACTCCTGCATAAATCCCCGAGCTCACTGACTCATACATCATCGGCGAAATTCGCGAATTTATAACCTTTTTTGATCATTCCCCAACAACATTCTCTTCTTGTTTCGTCTGCAAATTAGTTCGACTTGTCATTTGTCAAAATTTCTTGGGACTTTTGCTATTGTTTATCGATCTGGACGGACTCCGTCCTTACGGACACCCACCGTCGCTCATTTTAAAATGGCTTTATTCGCTCGTTTTTGTCAAAATAATAAGGTTTTGAAAAGTATCTGACTTTTATCTGTGAGTGTTGTAAGTTGCAACTCCTAGGAAGCGATCGAATTCTGCTTCGCATCGACGCCTGTCAAACAGGCCCAAAAACTTGGCAACTGATTTCGGATCATCGGCTGAAGCGGTGAAGATAGGTCAGTCTTAAATGAATAGCTTGAGCCTTTTCTTTTAATCATATGTTGGTATTATCTTCTTTTATTTCTCATCTTTTTCATCCTACGCAAGGAGAAATTTTATTGCTGGGCCCGACATGGTCTTAGACGTTCTCATGCCAGAGAATGCATTCCGACAAACACCGATTTTACCAAAGCCTTTAAAAGACAATAAATAGATAAGTAAAAAGGAGGGACGTGTTGTTGTTATGGGCGTAACTTGGGTCCGAGTTGAGCCCAAGCTCAGCCCGTTGAACTGAGAAACCGGTTTTGTAATAGGATTGGGTCATAGTTCAGGTCAACTCGCGCCTGTTTTCCCTATATATTGAAGGTAAAATATATTTTATACATAACACTTAAATAAGTATTTATTGATTTTATATTTATATT
>JAXCLR010000073.1:8451364-8467399 GCA_035584095.1 Annona squamosa
GATCTATTTCTTCTAGAAGTATATTATATATGACTATGTTTTTAAAAATTTAGCCAAAATATTTATTATTATTTTTGCCTACATGATTTATTGTTGTTGTATATTCATATGAATTTTAAAATTTATTAGTCTTTACTCAAATGAAAATTTATTAACTCAAATTCCAACCAAAAACTCAACTCAAAGTCCATTATTAGAAATAAGATTAGGGTTGCAATTATATAAATTGGGATAGTATTAGAATTAAAGCTACCATTAAGTTTTTAGAATTTAAAGTTGCATAAATAGGATTTTAGAATTTAAGTTTTATGAATAAAATTGAAGTTAAAACTAAGGAAAATGAGTTTTACAAGCCCGGGTTGCACCTTTCTTCTCATTTAACGGTATTACAATGAGCTTTGCCCACAGTTTCATGGGCCAGCAGCTAGTCTTGTAGTCATACACAGTTTGATGAAAAATGTGACCAAAATACGTAACTCAAATTTTTGTTTACTATTTAAAGCGTACATGTGGCGTTTACGTGTATATTTTACTTGATTGAACGTTGACGGTTTGAGTCAAAGATAATAATATATTTTTTTTAAAGCAGGTGAGTGGCTTGGTTGGTTGGCTGTAGTTGGTACTTTAGTCTTTAGGTGCCAGTGGGGTTGAAGGAAGAATAAGTAAAAGTCTAATTGTATATTTCTTATGTTGCTTGTTAAGTAAACATTTGATAACGTATGTAAGGAGAGAAATCGAAAAGTAAAAAAGGAAATATTTTTGAAAAGTATAATATGACACAGACGAAGCGGAAATAAAAATGATAGTTGTGTGAAAAATAATTAAAATATATAGATAAAAATGAAAAATAGATAAGATGTCAAATTTTGTTTAGAAAAGGTGGAAAATTATTAATTTTTCCACCTAAGCTTGTTACCATATGAATCTTAATTCTTTTTAACTCACATATCTCATTTATGCATTTTATTTCCAGAAAATATAGGGTAAGGAAGTGAGAGGACGACAGAAAAAAAAAGTTTATGTATTCCTTGTATTGAATTGTTTTAGTTATTTACTGAATTATTGGCAATATCTATTTGTTACAGTTGAAAGAAATGTTTGACGTAGTAGAAAAATAAATCGAAATATTCTCTATATGCTTTCCACGTATAATTCATCCCGGGAGAGTGACACTTAGACATAGGATTAGTATTTATGATGTCGTTTCGGGTCTAGAGTGTGACAAATGCGAATCATGTAATATGCTTTCGAAATTCATAAAAAGCATACATAAACCATCAAATAGCATTTCCGGCATATAATTTAACATAAAATTAAACACGAAATAGCACCCATTGTGGGCACTAATTTCGAAGGATAGGGATGTATGAGACCCTAGTTGATTGCTTCTTACAAGTTTATGTTTTTCAAATGGGAAACTATGCATGATGCAATGGGATTTTAGATATGAATGTATGGAGCTGAGGAGGGATGCACTTTTTTGGTTTTGAAGAATAAGATCACGTAGCACTTTACAGACTAGCAAATATTGTCCCGCATAGAAGGGGACAACACGCTATTCTCGTTTAAAGATTTTGACGGATCATGTCTTGTTTGGAGGGATGCTTTTTATAAAAAGTAGTTGTACAGGTAATTCTGAAAAAATAACTAGAAAAGAAAATATGAATAAATGATTGAAAAAAATAATCGTAAAGAATGAAAAATTTCGGATTAATAAGATTTTACTATCACCAAGCCGCACATCCTTATAAGAAAGTTTTTGAAAGCCAATGCACGATAGGTCTTAGCAAATGGTTCGGGTGCAATTTCTCTTGTTCGTGTGGGAGCATCAAAACTGGGTGTGGTTTTGGCCATTGGTTGGTCTTCCACGGGTGGGAATGATCGACTGAAAAGAAATGCAAGGAATTAATTGGAAGTATTAAGATATCCAGCGTAATTTTTGTTTTTATTTTTATTCACGGGTTCACTGGAACCCCTGACTTAGTAAATGATGGATGGATGGATAATCTTCAACGGTGAAGATGAAATTGTATGGCGTGCCGTTCTCGATCGATCGTTTTCCATTGCTGTGCTAGCCAGGTTGGCAACCAAGTTGTTGAAGAATATGCATAGTCATTGGTTCAGTAGTGGAAATTGGCAAATTGGCAATCATGTCCTTAAATTGGTTCAGTAAGATTGAAGTATATGCATAGTCATCCTTAGCATTCGGGGACATTTTTGTCCATCTACAACCAAGTTAAGTTAACTTGTGAATCTCATTAGTGTTGGCATAATTAAATTAATTTATAAAAGTATTAATATGAATGAAAGAATTTTTAAATTGTTGACATGGGTAAAAATAATTTAATTTTTTCTTGGCATAGATGTGTGGGTTTCACTTAAATTTTTTCTCATGTGAAATTCGATAATTTTAAATTTGTTTAATATTTTTATTCTTGAAAATAATAAATTTGAGTGGATACAATCATTTGTATTTATGCCCATTTCGTTGATTTTAGAAATAAAATATCAAAAAATTTATAACTTGCCTAATTTCACGCGACAAGATCTTGGTGAGTCCCACGTATCAAAATTATAAATAAATTTAAAAAATTCGGTAGCTCACCTTGCCTTTTTCAAAGCCTATATCAATAATGTGAAGTCCTAAGGCAGGCCCTGCCTTGATTTACGAGTCAAAAAGTCCTGCAATGAAGTGTGAGCATGCGTTCAGCTCCTAGCAATTGCATGTGGCGTCTTGATCTTTTATTTCCTTTTCACATGAGAGTTTATTATCTTCTTTTTTAATTTTGTAAGAATGTTTTTAAACTTGTAAGGGCGTGTTCGGTAAAAATGAAAACTCGTGTCGTGGAGGAAAAGTTTTCACGACGCGGGCAAAACCTGTCACGTCTCTGCAGCGGGTCTTTCATCCTTCAGCCCGTACTCAGCTGGTCATTTTTTCATATGTCCAATGATTGCTTGCCGTTATTTTTTTTTTCCTGCCTAAGACATAAAATAGAGGAGAGCATTGTGAACGAGGCAACTACACAACGAGCAGTTAATGCCTAACTTTAATTCAGGTGCATTAATGTCATGCACATTCAACGCCAGCAACAGTTCCATGTGACGGTTTTTTTTATTGGTATATAATTATATGTATCTCAACACATATTATACTGAAGATATGAGATATTCTTACAAATCTGGGGACACATAACGTCCCAAAGAAATCTGAAAGACACAGCTTCCAACAGCCACCTGGGAGACCACCTGCTCCCACACTTTTTCCACCCGGGAGACCACCTGCTCCCACACCATCTACTTGGGACTGAAATACGCAGAACGCCTGTGCTACGCCGCTGCCGACGACCAACCGGTTGGTACATGCGACGGGTTTTAGATGCGAAAACATGTCATAAAGTTTTCTGGTTTAGATAATTGTAAAATATATACATAAAATATGTACGGATTTATCACTTTTTTGAACGAGTTGGGTGTCGTCCTCGTGGTTCACGTGAATTGCGGATTGGACTGAAGTCAAACGTGCTACCATCCGCACTGCAGCTATATCAGCACGTCGCAGGAGTGCGGGGAACCAACACATTCGCGAATTGGAAGCATATGTCAGCATGTCCTGTTGGCAGAAAAACATTTCAGTACGAAACGTGGCCTGTAGAGGGATCTGATCACATACAATCAGTTGCAGTTTACACAAAAGCTGCAACCGCTCACCTTTTAGCTTAGGGTAAATCTTTTTAATACTCATAACATATTTTCATTATTTCGTTCTTACATGTAAAATTTCAATAATTACTTACATGTCCAAACTGTCACATTTCGTCAGTTATGTTTAACAGGGGAGGAAAATTGCCACCATTTCTTTTCAAATGACCAAATTGCCCCACCAGCCTTCTGCGGCAGATGCACTTCTATACACCACTCCCTAAAGCAACACGTCCCATCTACACGTCCCCACTGGCCATTCACCTGACCGGCGATCGTCACGAGCAGATGAAACATCGCTAGCATATTATGCCAACTACCCGCTCGTCGCGCGCGTTCCTGTGAAGGGATATGCACCATGCCTGGTATGGATGGATGACAGCTGCAGTAGGTCCAAGAGAAGTAGAGTCATCCAGCAGGGGGCTAGAGGTCTAGCAAGGTCCACATGTGCTTAGGACACGTGAAAATATCCAAGTTAAGGAGAGGCTTAACCTTTAAATTTATTGCAGTATCTGTTAGTTCACGGCAGGGCTAGTGCGTGGGATCTATTAGTTAGCAGTTGGGGAGTTGTGCAATGTAATAAAATGAGAGTCTATTATGTTAGATGGAGTTATCTGTTTTCCTTCTGTTCTTGTAAACTAAGACATGAGGAGTTGTTCCCTCCAAAAGAAGAACCCCATTGCTTGAAAGCTTTCAGCGGGAATTGAACTTAGATTGCGGTTTTGTTATACGATACATATCATTGGTATCAGAGCTCAGGGAAGTAGTGAACTGGCGTGGAGAGGTAAACGTTCATGTTCAGTGATACGCACTCCATTTAAAGCTGAGAAGCATCCATGGAAAAGGTAAATCCGACATGTAGTAACAGCAATACTTCTGTTAAACTTGTTGGTCAGGGTGTCAACACTCATTTCTCAAAGTTGGAGCATGAGGTAACATGCATCAAAAGAGATGTGTCTAACTTGAGCCAGCAACTTAAAAATCTGCAAATAGGTATAAACATTCTTCTCGATCTCGGTAGAAATAATAAAGAAAACTGGAAAGCGTGCTATTAATTCTTCATCATCAGGTGAAGACTGGCCATTAGATGATGACAGAGAGGAAGAGGTTGAGCATCTTTATGCTCCTGGCCGAACTGGTCGTGAAAGTTCATAGGTTGAATCAGAATTTAAGTCCGATCCGAGGTCAGGGGATCTTCGAAGTAATCAGGGTTGATCTGCACGACGACGCATGCCTGGACATTTTCAGCAAGGCAGGTTGGATTTTCCTATATTTTCTTCAAGAGATCCAAATTCGTGGATATTGCAAGCTCAAATTTACTTTGAACTAACAAATATCCCAATCGAAGAGAAAGTGTGCATAGCTTCTTATCATTTGGAAGGGCCGGCGATTTAGTGGTTTTATTGGGCACGACAACGTCATTTGGTAGAGAAATGGAAGAAGTTCTATCTCAAAATTTGATTTGAATCAGCTAACCAGATTGATGTGGATGAAGCATTGACTAAGATTTATCAATGTGGAAAATTAGAAGATTATCTTGAAGAGTTTGAATGCCTTTGTAACAAGTCTACTGGTTGGACAGAAAAGATGCTGGTTAAATCTTTTATAACAGGATTGAAGGATGAGATTGGATCCGAGGTTAGGATTTTAGCACCAAAACGGTTGACCAATGCTATTGTATGGGCTAAGAGGTTCAATGATAAATTCACGAGAACCAAGACATTACCCAGGTCCAGCAGAGGATGGGTGACAATAGTGGGAGATACAAAGTCCAAGGTAGGAAAGGAGGTGTACCCAAGTGGTGCTCAACCAATGGTTCCAGTCAAGAAAATGACTTGGGAGCAATTACAAGATAAAAGGAAACAAGGTTTATGTTTCACTTGTGATGAGAAATACTCAAGAGATCACAAGTGTCCTAATAAACAATTGTGTGTGTTGCAACACGAGTGGCAAGATGAACTATTAAAGAAAAATGAGGAGTTTCCTCCCGAACAAGAGAAGGAAGAACAATGTTTGTTGAATCAAGAATCTTCATAATTTCATTGCAAGCAATGTTAAAAGAAGATTCATTTCAATTACTAAAAGTAAAAGGACACATAAATGGAGTGGAAGTGATTGTGATGATTGATTGTGGAAGTACTTACAATTTCATCCATCACAAGTTGTTGCGTCGTCTAGGCTTTACTGTACAGGCCACGGGAAAATTCAGAGTCATGAAAGAAGATGAAAGTTATTTGGAAGGGCAAGGGGTTTGTCGGCAAGTGGCTTTGGTATTGGCAGGGGGTACTCATTGTGTTGATTTGCTGCCTTTAACATTGGGAGGCATTGATGTGGTCTTGGGAATAGCCTGGTTAAGGGGTTTAGGAGAGGTAACTTCTTATTGGAAGCATAGGACTTTAAGTTATCAGTTAGCAAGGCAGAAGTATCAATTGAAAGGCCTTCAGCCACAAGACATTCAACCTACTTCGAGTTCATAGTTATTGAAGATGAGTAAAACAGATTGTCAGTTTTTTATGTTATATGGAGTATTAGTTGGAAAAGAGAGGGATGAACAAACTATTAAAACTAGAGACATTGTTAGATCAATTTATTGATGTGTTTGAGGATCCTGGTGGATTGCCACCAATGAGAGAGATGAATCATTCAATCCGATTGATTCCTAATGCAACACTTACTTCTATTAGACCTTTTCGTTACCCATATAAGAAATTGAAGCTCAAGTTCATGAACTGTTACAGAAATGATGGATTCGGCCAAGTAGTAGCCCATTTTCGGCACCTATTCTTTTGGTGAAAAAGAAAGACAATTCATGAAAAATGTGTATTGATTACAGAACTTTGAATACCATTACAATTAAATATAAGTTCCCAATTCCTGTGATAGAAGAATTGTTTGATGAAATTGTTGGTGCTTGCATTTTTTCTAAACTAGATTTAAGGTCAGGTTATCATCAAATCAGGATGAAACCAGAGGATGTTCACGAGACTGCGTTTCGAATGCACCATGGGCAAAACGAGTATTTAGTCATGCCTTTTGGATTATCTAATGCTTCTGCCACATTTCAGAGCCTCATGAACCGAGTTTTTGCTTCATATCTTTGAAAGTTTGTCCTTGTATTTTTTGATGACATTTTGATTTTCAGTAAATCTTAGGAATGTCACTTATTGCATGTTCGATAGGCCTTAGAAAGTCTTCAGTGGCATAGCTTTTGGCCAACAGGAAGAAATGTGCATTTGGGAAGCTACAAATGGTACATTTGGGGCATTTGATTTTAGCAAAAGGGGTTGAACCAGATCTAGATAAGGTTCTGTGCTTCAAGAATGGCCGGTTCCTAAAACAGTCAAACAACTAAGGGAATTTTTGGGATTATCAGACTATTATCAAGGCTTCATATGTCACTATGGGTTGATTGCCGCTCCTCTTACAGCTTTACTTAAAAAGGATGCATTTGTTTAGTCTGAGACTGCCACTGATGCTTTTGTCCAATTGAATCAAGCTTTGAGTACCTCACCTATTTTAAAGGCCCCAGATTTTTCAAAGCTTTTTTTTTATAGAGTGTGATGCTTTAGGGAGAGGTGTGGGAGCAGTACTTAGTCAAGATGGCCATCCTATAGCTTTTTTCAGTAAAGCTTTGTCCTTACAACATCATGGCAAAATAACTTATGAACAAGAGCTGATGGCTATTGTGTTGGCTGTGAGAAAATGGCGGCCGTACTTGCTTGGTCATTGATTTTTAGTAAGGACTGATCATAACAACCTTAAACGTTTATTAAAATAGTGTATTCTCACTCCGAACCAACGGTGGTGGATGACAAAATTGATGGAATATTATTTTATCGTTGAGTATAAAAAGGAGAGTTGTAATAGTGTTGATGATTCCTTGTCCCGACGAATGACTTTAGCTTCAATGGCTATGACAGAATTGTCTTGTTGTCTATGACATGAAGTGTTGGAAGAGAATCGGATTGCCCCTTCTTTATCCATGATATGGAATGAAATTACAGTTAATCCACAATCACATCCTCTGTATACAATTCAAAATGGATTTCTTTATCATAAGGGGTGGATCGTTATACCTGCCACAAGTCAGTTGATTCCCAAGCTCTTCAGATATTTTCATGATTCGATCATAGGTGGCCATGAAGGGGTGCATTGTACCTTCAAACGCATGAATGGGCATCTCTATTGGAAGGGAATGTGTGATAGTATCCGCCGTTTAATTGCTTCTTGCGATACTCGTAACCGAGTGAAGTATTCTACCATGAAACCAGCGGGGTTATTACAGCCTATTCCATTGCCACAACACTTATGGCAGGAAGTGATGATAGATTTCATAGACGGGTTACCGCTTTCCAAAGGTACATCTGTGATTTTTGTGGTAGTTGATTGTCTTTCCAAGTATGCTCATTTCGCTGCTCTGGGTCACTCGTACTCAGCTCCTATGGTTGCTAAAGTATTCATCCATGAGGTGGTTCGGTTTCATGGGTCATCATTTCAGATCGGGATCTTATGTCTTTGAACCATTTTTGGAATACCTTGTTCAAGGAACAAGGGTTTCATCTCAAATACTCGACTTCCTATCATCCCCAATTAGACAGCCAAACTGAAGTCACCAATCAAACCATCGAGTGCTATCTTCGTTGCTTTACATTTCAAAGGCCCCACCGCTGGTTGGATTTGCTACCTTAGTGTGAGTTTTGGTACAACAAAGCTTACCACATTGCCATTGACATGTCCCCATTCAAGGCTTTCTATGGGTATGACTCCCTCGGCATTGCTCCTTATGAGGCTAGATTAACCAATATTGCAGAAGTCGATGAATGGTTGCTTGCTCGAGATCAAACTCTGCAAGTGTTTCAGCCGGGTGATTTGGTGTATCTAAAGTTATACCCTTTTCGACAATTGGCTGTGCATCCGGCTCATTGTCATAAACTTGCTCCTTGATATTATAGGCCCTATCTAGTTTTGTTGCAAATCAGTCCAATGGCTTATCAGCTTAAGCTTCATGATGACTCTCGCATTCATCCAACATTTCATGTTTCACTTCATGATGACTCTTGCATTCATCCAACATTTCATGTTTCACTTCATGATGACTCTCGCATTCATCCAACATTTCATGTTTCACGTTTTCTTGGGGATCAACCATCCACCATCGAGTTGCCTCCTATAGATGAATTGGATGAGTTGACTATGGAGCCTCGAGAGGTGTTATCTACTCATCGAGTCTTACGTGGCCAAAGCTTGTGTACAGAGCTCCTCATTCGATGGAAGGGCTTACCGCAGTCTGATGACACTTGGGAAGATATGGGACAATTCTACAACTTATTTCCTTCTTTCATCCTGGAGGACCAGGATTGTTTTCAAGTAAGGGAGGATGATCTGGATGGAAGACAGCTGCAGGAGGTTCAAGAGAAGCAGAATCATCCAAAGGGGGTTAACGACTGCCAAGTTTCAAGGCCATCATAGGTCCAGCAAGGTCCACGTGTGCTTAGGCCACGAGAAAATATCCGAGCGAGGGAGAGGCTTAACCATTAAGCCTATTGCGGTATCTGTGAGTTAGCAACAGGGGGGTCGTGCAATGTAATGAAAGGAGAGTCTGTTCTGTTAGATGGAGTTATCTGTTTTCTTTCTGTTCTCATAAACCAAGACATGAGAAGTTGTTCCATCCGAAAAAGGAACCCCGTTGCTTGAAAGCTTTCAATGGGAATTGAACTTAGATTGCGGTTTTGTTAGACGATACATATCACTGCCCTAGTGTACGCCATGGTTGAATATGGACTTTCCGCAATGTCTTCGATGGCAGTATTTGAAATAAACTGGGAGCACTCTTGCATTTTTTATTTTTTATTTTCATTTGATTTTTGATGAAAATAGCGTGTTGTCGGTGTTTCGTGGTTATGGCTATTAGTTCAAGCCGTGCGATGATCTGTGCCGTTCATGGTGTGGGTTATGATGCGGATGTGCCTCGACTGAAATCTTATTTGGTCTGGCATCCGGAAACTTGTTCCGTGGAGGTAGGACATGGATGGACAGAATTAATCGAACAGTTCTTGTGCAGTTTTCTTACTTGCTTATCGTGTTTGTTGGAGCGTAATGCGAGAGGTTTAGGTCGCGTAGTTGATGAACGTTGTAGATTTTCATGAGCTATTGAAGCGTGCTTATTGCATTAGATGATATCTGTTATCTGATTAAACCGACTGAACGAATGAATTGATGAGATGGGCTTTGATGGCCGGATCTCGTCATTCTCTTCTCGTCGGCAGTCATGGCAGTTATCGCTGTTGGGGAAGATGGTGCTAATTTCTGACATGTAAATATGGTTGGATCTTGATAAGAGCGCTCGCAAATTTGATGCGGCTTGTGGCCATTAAAAGATTTGCACCTATGACTTCCTTAGGAGATGACTGCCGTCATAGCCAAATTAGGAGGGAAGGCTTTCCATCTGCCATCTTCATCGTTCATAGGCCTATTCGACAAATACTACATCAAAACGTTGTTCCGGTTACAACAGACTGCATAGAAATTACCGGCGAAGACATGCTCCTCATGCCTAACTTGCATGCCCATGATGGTCATTTCTTTATGTCCGTGACGAACCTTTGAGCTGTCAGTGACATCGTAGGCATATTAGAAATTGTTGGGTTATATGTTGGGGGTACTAAGGAAAATATTAAAATATTATGAGTACCAAATAAATAATAGGTAAATTTTATAAGTACCACAGAAATTTACCATTTATTTGAAAATAGTTATATAATTCTTTTAATTCGGGCTAAGCAAATGATTCAGTTAGCGAACTTCAAAAAATTCACTTATACTATTTTTTTATTTTTATATATTTATTTATCTAAGTGTATTTAACATTAAATTAAGTTTTACTATTTTCGGGTATTTATATATTTTTTTGAGTTTTTTAAACATAAAAAAGGTTTTAAAATCTCAAAATATATATACGCGTATGCAAAATTGATAAACTTTAGTTTATATGTTAGATATACTTAGATAAATAAGAATATTCTTATGTTTAAAAAATCAAAAAATATACAAATACCTGAAAATGATAAAACTTGGTTTATATGTTAAATATACTTAGAAAAATAAGTATATTCTTATGTTTAAAAATCTTAGAAAAATATACAAATACCCAAAAATAGTAAAACTTGGTTTATATATTAAATATACTTAGATAAACATAATTATGGAGAAAAAGTAAAAAAAAAAATAAACGAATTTTTTAAGATGAGCTAAGCGAGTAACAAGATCACTTTTCTTTAAGTTATCTTATTAAAATCTAAACCATTTATTATAGAAGTCAATAATACATTTACGGAAAAAATTACTTTGGTTAAAAATATTTTATATGCTAAATATTTAATACATTTTACAGTTAATATATAACAGTTAAAATTCTGAATATAAATATGTTATTTCTAAAATTTTTCGAAATGTGTAATTTTTAAAATCAATACTAAATACATCCTAATTCACATTCTAAATGGTTTAGTTCTTAATTTCCAGAAAAATTTCCAAACTATTTTTTTATGTGTGATCCTAACTATTATAGTTACATATAAAAATATTTCTGGTTGCTAAAAAAGATTTTCGAAGAAAAATAAAAGATATTGAAAGCTAGAAAATAATACATATTTATTTTCTAAAGATTTATATGTTAATAATTACAATGCATAAAACCATGATATATAAGGATTTCTAAATATAATTACCAGAGTTTATAAAAGAATTTTATTTCAATTCTTATCAAAACGCCAAATGATTAACGAGGAAATTAAATGTTACTTTTATAATATAATTGTAAAATTTACAATAGTAGAACTAGTTCTGACAAATTAATTAAATGAGTGAAACCTCCTAGTTTGGGCCCAATTTCATGTTAAATCGAAATTCAATTTAATCATTACCCTCAACATCATTCGTGTAATTTGGGCCTAATTTCATGCATAAATCGAAATCCAATTTAATCATTCCTTAACATCATTTGTGTAATTAAATACTGACAAATCATTTTAATCCAACTCCGATGCGAGTTATGTATATAACTTTCGAAAATGTGTGAAATCAGGTTTAGAACATGAAAATAAATCGGATCCATTGACACAAGCACTATAATGTTTCGATAGGTTCTAGAGTCATTCATCTATGCGAAAAGAGTATTTTAAGAGCAATGGATTTTTAATTGAAACTTTCGAATTTTATAATCATTAAAAAATCCCAACCAATATTTTAACATTTTTGTTTAAGATAAAACTTTTGATAAAAAGTTTTGAGGGTAGAAGTTGTCAAATTAATAGAAAATAATATAATATAATAAAGGTAATAATGAAGAATAAAAAGAATAAAGTTAAAATAGATAGGTTAGTTGTATGTGTAATTGTGTAGAAATGATTGAAAAGTATGTATAGAAAAATATGAAAAAATAATTAAAAAATAGAGTAGTTACGGAGAGTGAAAAGTTTTAAGTTGAAAAGTTTTAGTTGACATATTTTGACCCCAAACAAACACACCCTAAGTATTAAACTGCAACTGCAGTGACTCGTGAAAATCTTTGGTTTAGAAGCAAATTATTGCCTCAACTAAAAAAATGTTTCGAAATGAAAAGGTGAACTCAAGTTATGATTTTTTCATAAAAAAAAAAAAAAAAAACTCAAGTCATGATTTAATCATCAAAATGTGACTCAATCAGGAGGTTTCATGAATTATATGGAACCGATTGCATGAAACTGGAACACATAATCATAACATCAAATTGAAGAGGAAGTCAATAAATAAACCAATTGTGCAGTTAATATGCTAAGTGCAATCGACAATGTGATTTTATGTTTTATATTTGTGCGGGGCCAAAGTCAGCGTCACAATCTTTGCAATTATAGTTTTTGGTTTTTTTAGTGTTCCTCTAACTTCTCTCGTCGTCAGACCCAAGTTCAAGCAACCTCACTCTAATATGTTGCTATAATTATCAACCTAGCTTTGGCGTGTTGCAAAATCATTGAATAATTTGTCCTCGTCAGTTATCGAAAATTTTGGCTTTTCTCATAAACTAGGAAAGAAAGGCACAATTCAACCTGACACCATGACTAGTAGGCAGGCTCAGGTAGGGGTGTAACGAGTCGGTTCGATTTGGATTTTTTAATGATCTACTCTGCCCATACCCTATTTGTAAAAAGCATATCCTACCTTACTCATTTGTCGGTTCAGTTCTTAGTATACCGTAACTTACCAATTATTCATAAGGTTAGTTTCGATTTTGGTTCCAAATTAGTTCATTTAATACGTAAGTACAATATTTTTTAAAAAATTTCTATGTTATTTTTAATAATGTAAAATAATACTCATTTATGTTTTAAAATCATAAGTACCTATATTATTGTTTACATTATTATATAAAAATATGAAGTATAGACCATAATGACCTAATCATTAAAACTATTAATATATTATAATCATAAGTAATAAACATATTTATAAGAGTCTTTCGGAAGTCAATGACGTATATATAAAGTCATTTAAATTTATACTTCACAAAGTAAAAAATTCATTTAAATTTGAATTTATTAAAATATGTGTGCATATAAGATGTTAAAGATAAAGCATAATAGATACTATATAATATATTATATATATAATTATGCACCTAATTAATTATCCATATGAGTATCTATGCGGGTCGATTTTGAGTACCCAATGCATCTATCCTGCCCGTACTTTATTTGAGGAGGTGGATAATAATTTGTACTCTACCCATACTCATGGGTAATATATTATACGTTACCCAACCCAAGTTAGGGTCGGGTCGATAAATACCCATAAGTAGTTTACACAAGTTGCACCCATAGGCCTAGAAATGGGCATGTTTTTGAAACGGTTCCTTCTCGATAATTTAAATATTTATCTTGATCTCATTTTACATACACTTTTTTTTAGTTTTTTTTGAAATTTTTTTTACGAGATTGTTGATCTAGTATTTAATATGTGTATAAATTTTTACCATTTTTGGAATATTTTAAATATTTATTTTTTATTTTTAAAAATCAATGGTATTTTAGTAAAAAATGCTACTGATTTTCAAAAATAAAAAATAAATATCTAAAATACTCCAAAAATGGTAAAAATTAATACAAATGTTAAATATACTTAGATTTACAGTTTTATTAAAAAAATTCAAAAAAACTTAAAAAATATATATAATAGAATGCGCTTGGGAGCATTCAGCTTTTCGCGGAGCATTCGATCAGCGTCCTCAACAGTCAACCGTTAGACTGTAACTACTACTTTTGCGATTATTGTTTTTAAAAAATTGTTACTACGTATTAGTTTACAATAAAGTAAAACCATATTTTACCATATTATACACTTATACGTAGTAATTTGTATAGATGTAATTTGAATAAAAAAAAATTGGCCCTACCTGTCGATGCTTTCGAGGTTTTGGACAAATAAATGCCGCTAGACGAGATCCACGTGGGCAATTTTCCTTGGTCGGCCATTGGCATGGCGTGATGATATGCAGGCGCGAGAAAATAGTACAGGGCTGAGGCCAGTCGTACGACGTTAGGTTCGAAATCCGACGGCGACATTGCCTGCTCGTAATGCAAAATTGCTCTTTTGGTGCGCTTGTTTAGAAAAAAAAAAAAAATCAATTAAAATTTTTTAATTTAAAATTTTTTATTTTTCGTAATTATTTTATTTTTAATTATTTTTTCATATTTTTCTACACAAACTATCATACTTTTCAATCATTTCTACACAACTACACATAACTAACCTATCTATTTTAACTTTATTCTCTTTATTCCTCATCATTACTCATATTATATTACATCATTTTCTATTGATTTGACAACTTCTGCTCCAAAAATTTCTCATCAAAAGTTTTAACTCCACTCACACACAGAGTAAAAAAAAACTACATTTTTTTACAGCAAAACGTAAGTATATCCCTATGTATTTTTTTTGCCCCAAGAGAATCCCTATATTTTGTCGAAGCTGCGCGATTGTACAATAACCTTACAGCGTGTCGCTTAGATTTTTTTTTTTTTCCAGTATAAGTTTCTCATAATTAAAATTTCTTGAATTTTTGAAAATCTATAAAATAGACATAAATATATGCCCCTGGAATATAAAAATATAAAGTTTGGACTGTCCATAAATACCCTGATTTATCGCCTGACGTATATGAAACCCACCCTTTTTCGAAAATATTTCACATCATCGGCACGATTACAATTTTTTTTTTTTGGGAAAATCGTAAAACTTTTAGGAATTTACAAAACTAAAAAATATGTGTAAAATAGAGAAGGACTAAGATTGCAAATGCTTGCAGGGCTGGGTAAGTTGAAATCCAACTTGAACTGTAATGGGAGGTAAAGCAAAAGATAAAAGCCAAAATAATTTTTTCATATTAATATTTTTATAATCATTTGATATATTGACGTGACAAATAAATAAGAGAATTGTTATTGTCCGTTGGAAATCTGGCCCAGAAAGGCTGGAAACAATTTTCAACCAGCAAATTTAACACAATGGTAAGCGGCGCAGCTTCCCCTTTAGATACTTGGAAATAAAAAAAGCATTGTGGCAATTAATAACCGTCAGCCACAAAACGAAAATGCTACTGACTTCTATTACTTAGTCAAGATATTTTTTTCGAGCAAATGCGCACCAGTGTGTGGTACATTTTTTTTTTACTGATGTATATTTATATTATATCTTAACTTATATTATATTCAAAACTCTAAAACAATTTTTATAATTTTTTTCAAAAAAAAGACCTCATTTATCAAGAGGTAAGATCACAAGTTCCCATATATCAAAAAAGGAAATCCCATGCTCCCAAAACATTTTTCAGGAGGACAAAATGCCCCCACTCAAAAGGTACGTGATACGCTTAATTGGATTCATTAATATTTACAATTCGATTTCAGTCAATAGTAGCCCTACTTTCTAATAACTTCTTTAGGACTCATGTGTCACTTATCACATTATCTCTTATAATTCAAAAAGGGAGAAAAAAAAAATTTATTTTCCATGCATACATGGGTTTTTTGCATTTTGATCTTTAAAACTTTGCATATTTATTTTTTAACTCATGAGATTTGTGTATTTGCTTTTTGAATTTTATAAATTTGCTTCTCTTGCCTTAGATGTCAGACAACATTTTTAATGATAATATTATCTTAAAAAGAGTCAAGTTATGAATTAATAAGCCATTAGTTTTGTATAATGAATCCAATTAAGGGTTTGTTTGGTATTTACAAAAACATGTTAAATCACGTAAAACTTTTCATTCTCAGGGCGGCATTGGAAAAACCCGTCGTT
>JAXCLR010000073.1:8477571-8488287 GCA_035584095.1 Annona squamosa
TGCAGAGACTAAGAGTTGGGCAGATATCAAATCCAACTTGTTACCTTGCCATCATACTCCCGTCTAGAAAGAACTTCAGGAGCAATGTAGGCCGGCGTTCCAACAGTCGATTTGGGCCGAGAATGAAGCAGAGAAGACTGAAATTATACGCAAAGTTATTAGTTGGTACCCCAACGAATGTTGGAAATGACGATTATTGGGGCCTGTTTGTGCAAGTACCTTGGAATAGCCAAAATCGCATATTTTCAAGCGGGGAGCTGGGCTACCATCCAGCAGAGTGTTCTCCAGCTTCAAATCTCTGTGGCAAATTTGCTAAGAGGGAGAAGAAAAGGATAATAGAATCAGAAAAATGATTCATTGACACCCAAATCAATCGAAAAGTTTTTTTTTTTTACTACTTTTGTCTGATTTCTATACCATGGAATGACAATAGCTGACTCCCGAAATCAGCTGCTGGAAAAAATACCTTGCCTTAAAAAAAAAAAAAATTAACACGAAATAATTTCAGAAACGAAAAATATTTAAAAAATACATAAGAATCGGATTATTTCGAGAAATTTCTTGAGGAGAACCTCATCTTCGCTAAATCTGCCAGCGTTACAAATACGCTCGAACAGCTCTCCCCCAGCGGCGTACTCCATCACAATAGCCAGGTGGGTGGGCGTCAAGACCACCTGCAAAAACGAAAATTAAGAACGCCGATATATTCGACACATGACTCCTTAATCCACTACCGTGTTCCAAATACCTCCTTGAATCGAATTATATTGGGGTGACGGAGCGATCTGTGATTGATAATTTCCCTCGCGACGTTCTCATCAATCTGCAAAGGACCCAAAATCAAAAATCGCTCAGGAATGAAAAAAACAGATTGGGAAGCATGAAGAAATGCCAAATTTCGAATGTTCTTTTCCGACCTTATGGCCTCTCTCGATGTATTTCATGGCCACGAGCTCTTTCGTCTCCTTATTCCTCATTAACCGAGCGACACCGAAGTTTCCAGATCCGATGTCCCGCACCAGCTCGTATTTCTCCATCTCTCCCCCCTCCTATTCCTCCTCCACCCTGCAGATCAGACGCGAACTTCGAATCTCACTGGAATTCGGAGCGATTTTCACATTCTTTGAGTCAGGTGTCTCCTGAAATAAGAGACGTCGATGCCTCCGCCTCCTTTTTCAGATCTGGGGAGCTTTCCGAATGTTCGTCGAGAGTGAAACGCGGAGGATTTTCTAAAGACACAGATCGGGGATTGGAATTTTTTTTTTACAGGAAGGCACGTGAGAGGGATTCCATGCTTTGCGTAGATTTAGATAATTTTTCCTTTCCCCCCCCTCTCGGTTCTCTCCCTGCTTAGATCTTGAATATCGCCGATTTTTCAGGAGAATGAAAGATGATTCCTGACTTTCTTCGATTTTTTAAACCGGGATTGCTTACGACGGCGGATTTGGCAGGAATCGCAGCGGAATTGGTATGAATGGAAGAGGTTTGGAGATTCTGGGAGTAGCCTCGGCAATAGGACAGCCGTCGTCTTGAGGAGAAATTCCATCGCTTCCGTTCATTTTATTTCCCTCCCGCTTCGTATTGGACAGTCCGTCGCGGCAGACTTTTTCACGGTTCAGTGCAGTCGATTTGTAATCCACGTGGTGCGGCCAGTAAGCCCGTAGGCCGTAGGGGCTTGGAGTCCATCGCTTCGAAGGAGCAATGGTTCATTGCACACGGTCTGTTTTAACGGCTAACTCAGCTGTGTCCATCCGACCAATCCCAGCCGTACAAATGCACACGGCTTCTAAGGTAACGACGCAGCTATTGGCTAGGTGGGCCATGCATACCCGGAAATAAAGACTGTATGGGGTCGATAAGTAGCCCATTTTCCTAACATAGGCTGTCCACTTGCCATTGGGTACGATTCTCCATGCTGCAAGCTGGCGCAAGACGTGGCCCCCACATGCTGCATCCGCTTATTCCGGCTTCAGTAGGATGGAATCTACACCGTCGTTGCTGTCGGCGCTTAGCTTGGACGGTTGAACGATCGATTTTTTAACACAACCAAAGACAGATGAGTTTCCATAAATAAATAAAAAAGAAAAAATAATAATAAAGTTTTTTTTATGGAAAAAAAAAAAAAGATAAAGTTGAGTTTGCTGCCAAGTTGCCTCGCTCTCATGTAAAGGCGTCGGCTTCGGATGGACGGCTGAAATCGCTCGAACTGCAAACTGCAATCGCTAGGGAACATCTATCAATCATTAGTTAATCGTTTTGTTAGGAAATTCTCTGTTTTTTTTTTCCTTTGAAGACCCACATGATGGACGGTTTATGAATCATCTTCGCACGGAGGGCTGGAGACCAGCTCGATGAACGGAAAGAGCCGGCTCTTTTCCTTTCTTAACTTTTGCAACATAAAATTTTGGGAACAAGATCCAAGCTCTGCGAGACGATGAACAGATAGTACTCCGGCGGCTTAGAAATCACGAAGACAACCCGCGTATCATTTTTTTATGAAAATTACAGTTAAGTGAAGGTTAGATGAAGTGACGTTAGATCGATGTATGTCCATATTCGAGGAAATGACACCCTTAGTTAACATCCAGTACGCAATAGTTTTCAATAAAAATACAAATAAATAGCTATAATACGTATAGATTAAGAGAAATAATTATGTGATCAATTTGTTTAACTTGGATCTTGTCGTTGTCTCGTGCGCTCGACCATCAAGCGTAGTCGCTGCCGGAGTACGATTCGCAATAAAAAGCGTCTGAGTGGGACCTTGTCCACGTGACCAGAGGCCGCGGTTTATTCCTGTTTATTCCATCCTCCCCTACCATATGCATGCCTGGTGGGGCGTGCGTGGCTGTGGTGGGCCCCACTTCACAACTTGACACCGGCAACAACCTTTGTCTTTTTTTCTTTTTCTTTTTTTTTAAAATCCTGCTACTGGCCATGTTTTGAAAACCGGGCAGTTGTACCGGTCGGACCAAGATCCGGTTACGTCCCAGTTCAGTACTGTTATCAGTTCAACTGCGATTCGACCACCAGTTCGATCCGATTGAACCGGAAAGACCAATAACCAGTCATAAAACCAATTCAATGATCGGTTCGGTTTGAAAAACATTAGTTGTGGGGTCGAGTTCGCCGACTTACAGCAGCCAAATAAGAGGCTCAAGCGGCAACCCTCCCGTGGGAAGTCTTTCAAAATTTTATTTTTATTAATTCAAAATTGTAATTTTAATAGCAAAAATTACATTTTAAGAGCATATTTAGCTGTATATAAAAAATTTTAAACCAAAACTTTTTGATTTAAAACGTTTCATTCTCGCCGTATCTTTTAATTATTTTTTTCATATTTTCATGTCCAACTACATTAATTTTTAATTATTTATGTATAACCATGTGTAGAGTTAATATATTTATTTTTACTTTATTCTTTTTCATCCACATTATTTTCCTTATCACAATACATTATTTTCTCTTATTTTAAAAATTTTGTACACAAAAAACTTTTTATTTAAAGTGTTTTTATTAGTGATAATACCCTTGTATGAAAATCTTTTCAAGAAGTATTTGTTTATCCAATAAACATTTCAAACTGAAATCTTTTAATCTAAAATTTTTACTCTTCGTAACTATCTTGATTTTTAATTATTTATTTATTTACTTTTTTATATTCAAATACTCTAATTTTTAATTATTTTTATATTGCTACTCATACATATAATCTATTTATTTTAATTTTATTATATTTGCTTCTCATTATTATCCATACCGTATCAAATTATTTTTTCATATTTCAAACACTTTTACAAGAAAATTTTTTTATCAAAAATTTCATCAAATTTTAGGGCCCATGTCTACGTTGATCAATGGTTGACCGTATAAATTATTTACTTCCGTTCGATATTGACAATTAATCATTTTATTTTATCTTTATGACCTCCATTTTAGTTGTCCAGATAATGTTCTTAGATCTCTTTAACTAATTGGACGGTCTTGATTAAATAAATGGATGCATGTGACTGCAAGAGTGGGCCAGGGAACAGGAAGGAGAAGCAGAAAGGTCGCGGTTGAAGGGGGTGTAACTGCTTTCGCTTTAGAATTTTGAGAAGGCGACCAAAGAAAGAACTTTCGGTGTCGGTGGATATTTGTTTTCTGGGAATGCTTGAACCTCCAGGATAATTTTTTCTTTTTTCCCAATCGGAAACGCGTTTCGTGGGTCTTTTTGTTGGTCATTTCTGCATGGCCGGCATGGCTTGCTGAGATCATCCGATGAAACGAAAGATAGAATTCGAACGATAAAATTTTCATTGAGGATAATTCTCGTGTATATTAGGAATGATGAACTAATAGCAACAATGCAAAGAAAGTAGTATTGCCAATCAAAAAATAATAATAAAGAAAGTAGTATTTTAAAATAGACTATATTAAGAATCAGAAGACTACTAGTAAAAACAAAAAAGAATTAATATATACTAAAAAAGGAGAGACCATATTAAAAATGATATTCTTTTTTATCCAGTCCATCAAATTTGGACGATATTGAATCAGCCCGCAAGAAATTACAGAAGTTTACCAAGTTGGTAAAGGTCTACGATGGGCCGACGGCATTAAAAAAAGCGAAATCAAAATATCAAAAATATGTTTGATGCAAGTTAGTAACCCTGACGGGGCCTAACCTCGACCTCCACAACAAAAATTTTAATTTTTGATTAAAAAAAAAAGGCTAAAATTTAATCGTTAAAAAAATTTAATTGTCAATAATTTATTATTTTTGTGTTTAGATAACAATGTTTTAATTTGATTGTCAAAACATTGTTATAAGTAAGCAAAAATTTATTTGTCTATGAAAGTATCACCATAAGTTTTTAAAAAAATTTCTTTATCTCTATCAAAAAATTATCATTTTAAGTAAAAAAACTTTTCCTTCCATGTGCACTTTTATTGATAATGAAAGTTCCAAAAAATATATTTTCTTATAAAGCTTGCCACATTACCCCAAATCCGAGCTTTTATTAGCCCTTGCCTCATAAGTTATGATGAGTTATAGCCTGTAAAAGATAAGGGCATGGTTTATGTAGGACACAACTAATTTATTGTCTATTATTTGCCATAGAGAGTAGCATGTGTTGACATTTAGCTTAGCTCCAAAATCATGTGAGCAAGTCTTGTGTTCATATGACTATTCGAGTCATTACCCTCTTTCTTTTTTTGACACCGCCTTTAAAAAAGATTATCCATGCCTAAATTATTCCTCAAAGTTTCTAATTTTCTAAAAAACTCATCTCTTAACTTTAGCATACTTATACCATGATAAGATTCACCTCGCACTCTATACTAGAGGGCCTTTGGTTAAGTCATGCATATATAATAACATTTGAAAAGGAAAAGGGGTTTTTTTCAAAAAAAAAAAAAAGGGAATTAGTGCATTGAGTTCCTGCTTCTCACTAGTGCATTCAATTATTTATTCTCACTTTGTCCACTCAGCTTGTAAAGTCAAGATTAATCTTATCTAAAACATTATTGAGAAATGATCTTGTTAACCCAGACGAACACTTTTTTTATTTTTTCTTACAGTTGTTCATCTAAGTATCTTTAACATATAAATTAAGTTTTACCATTTTTAGATATATGTATATATTTTTTTAGATTTTTAAACATCGAGATATTTTAAATACATACATACATAGATATTTAAAAAATTCAAAAAAATATATATCCAAAAATGTTAAAACTTAATTTATATGTTAAATACGCTTAGATAAACAAGTGTATAAAGAAAAAATATTTTAAATAAATTTTTTAAGGTAGCCTGAATGAGTCATTTATTTAACCTGAGCTAACAAGATCATTCCACAATGTTATTTAAAGGATAGTTGTATTTTTGTTTTGTCACACACTAAAAGTTTTAGTTACTGTATATTTTTTTTGAAGTTATCAACTTGTAAGTTAAGACTTTTTTTCCATGTTTAAAAAAGAGAAAAACGATCCCATTAGCTGAAGCTAAATAATCTCAAATAATTTTATTTTTTTCTCCATATAATTATTTATCTAAATATACTTAAAATATAAAACTAAGTTTTATCATTTTTAGATATATATATATATATATATATTAAAATAAGGGTATTTGGCTATTTTTAGAGGTTGAAATTACTAAAATACCTTATATTTAAAAATCTAAAGATATATATATATATTCAAAAATGGTAAGACTCAGTTTTATAAGTTAAATATATATATATATATACAATTTTACGAGGAAAAAGTACAAAAAATTCAAATATTTTTTTTAGATAGGCTAAGTAAGTCATTATTTAGCCTAAACTAACAAAATCATTTTCAAAAAAGTCTTTATTTTTATTGCATTCAGTCTTGCATGACTCCTGGGGTGACTTAAGTTGACACTGCTTGTCTTGCTATGAGTGCAACTTGGGTCTGATAAGTCCAGTTGAAAGTGGACACTATCCTTTACCCTATTCTTGAAAATTTTTATCCTACTCTATTTTAGGTTGGATTGATTCTAAGCATACCCTGCCTTATTTTTTACATTCAGGTTGGTTCCGGTTTTGATTTCAAATTGATTTTTTAAAATAATTTTTATATTATAGTTGAAAAATATAATTTTATTATAATGTTACTTAAAAACCTAAATTAAAATGATAATAATATAAATTTGAAATACATTCATTAAATTTACTAAATAATTGATCGATTAAACAAGTGTATGTATATTTAAAGAATATATATATATTTAACTATAAAAGATATTTTATAAAATTTATATTAATAATTTGGGCCAATCCTGGGTATCTGGATGTTAGAACCTACCATACTTTAATTAAATTAAGTTTTTTTTTTTTTTACTTAGAACATACCCTATTCTATAGGTATAAAAATATAAATTTACCATACTCATTTTAAAATACTCAAAAGATTAGCACATGCATACCTTACCCACGTTACACCCTTTATGTCTTGCACAACATCTCGGGCATGAATAGGAGAAATTGACATCATTGGTTGAAAAATCAAATCTCCAAGATGGTGACTTATTTATTTAAAACGAACGTACGTGTACGTGGAGCCTTTTGCGGTTTGTTTTTGGGACTTGGTGTTGGAAGAGATGCTTTGGACGATTCGGTCCACCTAACTTCAAGTAGATAATAATTTGATCGAGATTTTTCGTTGCATTTTAAAATATTGTTTGCTAGCCAGACAAGTCAAGATAAAGCTCGAAAGAGAGAGGCATGAAAACGAACCCACATATTGGATAACAATATCCAATAAAAGACTAATACAGATTCCGACACGTAGCTTAACTTCTGGAAGGCCTTCCATTAGCTTGTCCACAATATCTTGTAGCTAGCTGTTGACAGTCCATCTTCTGGTCTCATGACTCATGAGTGATTGCTAACGGTCTCATCTCAAAAGCTATTCCAGACTTGTACACATATTTGTGTGAAAATGGGAAGGGGAAAATGATATTCTGGGCAGGCGGATGATGGTCGGTCGGATCACAGCCGGTAAATCTTCTGAAATAAGGGAAAGTCACACATTTTTGCCACTTATTTTGTACACGTCAAGGCAGACTTCACTAACCGCTTGCTTAGAAATGGCAGAAGCAGGTTTGGATAAGTCTCTGTGAGCTGACGGACTGACTCGCGTTTCCACCGACGGGGCTCATAAAATAAAAATAAAAGTAAAAAGTTGCGACTTCAACGTGGTGGTCTGCTTCTAGCCACCTATCCCATTCCCACCCCAAGTCCGAGTTGCAACTTGCGGGGGATCCGAAGAGTAATGCAATGCTTGACACCCAACAAATGGTTTTGTATATGAAATGGACGGTGGAGAAATAAAGAGGCTGAAGACTCCCATCATTGTTGATGGGCGTATGTGTATCTCGTTGCCATTTTCAATGGTTTAGTGGCTTCGGATGGGAGTCACATTCTTCTTTTTTATTTATTTATTCATTTGTTTATTTATTGTGCCTTAGATTACGCATGCTTACATACGCGAAGAGTGGTAGGACCACCTCCACCAGATTCTTGGGAGCTTGAGTCTGTATTTTTAGTTTATGGCTTCCCATGACCGGGCTGTAGGCAAGGGGAGGTTCTTCTATAAGATTAATGAGCTATGAACATGTGCATGCGTCCATCGTTAAATAGGCTGGCGTTACTGTACAAAATGAGAGCTGGGTTCCAGTCTATCCAATTTCTACTATATCTATTCCAATGTTATAATTAAAAACTGATCCCCGGATTGAACTGTTTTAAGATGTCCAGTTCAGGTTCAGCGAGCTTAGAGGTGTGTTCTTAAAAACCAACTCACTCTTAATTCTAAATTCAAGTCGATCAGATTGCAGACATGCTAATACTGATGAGTAGGACTTAGTAATAAAACTCTATTAATAGCAGCATGGAGATATCTGTGTACGATCTAGATCTATTACCGCTAGCCGCATGGGGGCAGTTATACATCCGGCCCAAAAATATATTTTTTTTTATTTTTATTTTTAAAAAAATTCATAGACAAGTAAATCTATGTGTATTATAAATTAATATTTACCATTTTAGATATTTTTAAGTATTTATTTTGAATTTTTAAACATAGTAACATTTCCATAATTATCTATCTTAATCCACCTAGATTTATTTGTCCATAAAAAATAAGGGCTCATCTAACATAGTATTGAAGCTAAGAAGTATAATTACGGATAAACATCGCTCCTTCTAGGTATATATAATAGAGCCTCTTACATCCAGGTCGAAACAGTAACAATAGTAATCTCACTGGGGTGGTGCCTTTGCTCTTGAATGCATTCAGATGTATTCAGAAGTCTACAGTTCTGTGCAATGGACACAAACCGACTGACTCGGACAACGCAGGTTACGGACGATGCCCCATTCTTCAACTGCATGTCATTCATTGAGATAGGGACAAGGATTGAAACGGACCTTGTGGGAAAAAGATCATTCATGAATCATGTTAAACCATTCCCCAGTTAACTATCAACATGAGAGATGAAATCCTGCCACAACCACATAATTATCAAAACTCATTGAAAGATGGAAAAGTATAACTAAAAAAAAACGAAAAGAAAAAGAAAATAGCAAGACATGATAAAATGTAGAAATTAAATATAAATTATATAGGCTTTTGATTAGATATAAATTGTACAAGTTTTGACACTTCTAACGCGGTAACATTGTTTGAGGACCTGCTAATTAGATAAATATATAAAATGTCAGCTGACGCGGTTGCGTGGCTTGGTACTCTTACTAGATTCAAACCAACCTAGCACAACAGGTGCAAAGTGCAAGTAAGGAGAAAGAGAGTAGAAAGAGAGGGGGAAAAAGATATGCGTGCAATTAAGGTAACTATAGATACTCATTGTCCGTAAATTGAGTAGGGTTGTGCAAAAAATATTACTTATATGTATGAGTAAGGTATAAATTATTACTCGCCCTCTCAAATAATATAAGAATAGTGTAGACACATTGAATATCCAAAATCGACATGTATGGGATTACTTACTGAACAAATAATTATATATCTATAAATGTATATATAAATATATTTATATTTATATAAGCCTGCTTATCTTTTCAGACCGAATGCACGACCTCCTTAGTGCATCCAGCCCAAAAACCTATTTATTTTATTTTTTTATTTTCTTTTCGTGGGTGAGTAAATCTATGTGTATTAAATTTATAAACTAAGTTTTACCATTTTCGAATATTTTTAAGTATTTTTTATTTTAAACACAGTGGTATTTCCATAATTTTTGCAGCATTTCCGCAATTTTTGAATCTCAAAAAATTATGAAAATGCCACTATGTTTAAAAATTTTAAAAAATACTTTAAAATATTCAAAAATGGTAAAATTTGGTTATAAATTTAATACACATAAATTTATTTACTCATGAAAATTTTTTTAAAAAATTCAAAAAAAAATAAGTTTTTGGACTAGATGTACGGAGGAGGCCGTACATCCAGTCAGAAAAGATCAGGTCTCTTTATATAATTCTTTAAACAACGTTGTATATATGCAGCGTGCAACATGTCCTTCGGGCACCAAAATTGTCATGACCTATCCTACCCATAATTTCATTTTCCCTCCTATTGGCTAGAAAGTGGAAATCTAAAACTTCATATTCTTACCAAAGCGGCTAAACCCTCCACAAACCATAGTCCGCTCAAAAAATGGAAACCACAGGGCACAAGCTACAGCTCCACTTCCTCCAGTGGGCCCTACCCAGGCCACTTCTTCTCCTCCTCCTCCAATGAAAAAAGCACAAGCATTGAATCTCCCTTAAGTATAGTGGTGCAACTTGGTACCGGGTCGGTCCGACCCGGTCCGGTTTCAAACCAAAAAATGAGTTTTATTTTAAAGATTTTTTCAAAAATAGATCTGGTTTCAACCCGACCCGTAGAAACTCGAAACCAAAACCGGGTTTGCACCAACTCGCTACCAAAACCCGACCCGGTCCGAACCCGCTGTAATTTATATAATTTTTTCATCAATTACACATATTTTTTTGTAATATTAATATATATATATGTTTTAGGCATTACTAACTCTAATTCAGACAAATTACATCTTTCTTCATTACTAAAGCATGCTTGAGGTAACTTAATTTCTAGAATGATTTTTTATGATTATTATCTTCTTATTGTTAACAGTTGCATGTATTTTTTTTCGTCTAGGTTGATGCATATTATTTT
>JAXCLR010000073.1:8498054-8515168 GCA_035584095.1 Annona squamosa
TTTAATTAAACTGGTGATCACAGTGCTCTTAACGACAAGCACTTGGTGCACATCAAGTTTTTGGCGCCGTTGCCGGGAATCAGTATCCTGACTCATATATATATATGAGTCCAACTTATATACATATAGATGTACCAATTATCTTTGGTACTTTCATATAGTTTAGGTCCTTTTTTGATAATTTTATTAAATCCAATCCATCCATTGTATTTAATGCCATTTATTTTATTTATATACCAAAAATCGTATCATTAGATGCATGTCTATGTCACATATTCTAAAAATGAATAAAATTGTATAAAAAAATTAGAAAATCACTTGAATTCATATATCAAAGTTTTAGAATATTATAAAATTTTATAGAATCATTAATCTAAGTAGGATGAATATCATAAATATCTTAAATATTAAATTGAGATATCATGAGTCCTTATAATAAATAAATCATTTGTAATTGATTTAAAATCACTTTTAAGTTATTTTTAATGTTGAAAATGATGCAAGCTATGAATTGAGATAATTATTGGTATCTAAATAAAATAAATAGTGTTAAATACAATAGATAGATTAGATTTATCAAAATAAACAAATAGGGCCTAAATTAGACAAGACTACCAAAGTGAATTGATACATCCAAATATATAGAAACCAGACTCATATATATATATATATATATATATATATATGAAAAATATTGCAGTGCATGCGACTGCACCATACAGTCCATGCACTGTGGCCACCATAGATTATGAATGAGAAATCCACTCCACCTATTATATTTAGAATTATTCACTTCATTAACATACCAATTTTTATCAAAATCTAACATGTGTATGATTTGCATCTTAAAATGATGTAAAAATAAACTTAATAAAATAGTTTAACATAAATATCAAGGTTAAAGTGATATTTTTAACATCTAAACCGTCTAAAGTATAATTTTTATATGGATAAATGATTGTATAAAGTTTCATTTCATTCTAATACGTGCAGAGCCCATTTTACAGCGAACTGCACCGTAATGGATTTCTCTCTCTATACATATGAGAACCTTTTCTGAGCAGTGAAACTGCACTATAATTAACAGTGCATTTTTTCCGAAATGAGTGCACATGTACTTAAATGTATTGATACTTTACACAACTATTTATCTATATATAAATTTTATAGCAAATGATTTACCTGTTGAAAAAATAACATTAAAGTTGGTATTCGTATTTAACTATTTTATTACGTTAAATTTATACTATTTTCAGATGGAGTTCATACACATGTCCAATTGGGATGAAAATTAGTATAGTAATAAAATACATAATTTTAAATATAATGTGTGAAGTAGATTATAACTTTATTAACATATGAGCATATTTTGAGATAATTGCACCATAACTGTGGTGTAGTAAAACTGCACTTGAATATTAATATATACACACACACACAAGAATATAAGAAAAAATAGAATGACAATAAAAACCGAATGTGACTGAATGCACTCGGGTGCATTTCACCTATTTTTGAAAATTTTTTGAAATTTTTTATACAATTGTTAATCGAAATGTATTTAACATGTGTATCAATTTTTATTACTTTTTAAGACTTTTATATATTTATTTTTTATTTTTAAAATTAGTGGTAATTTGTAATGAATTAATTAAGAAAAATGACACTGATTTTAAAAAATAAAAAATAAATATATAAAAATCTCCAAAACTAATAAAAGTTGATAGACTTATTAAATATAACCAACAATTCTATAAAAAAATTTCAAAAAAATTTAAAAAAATGAGTTTTTGCACCTAGATACACCGAAGGTGAGTGCACCCGCGTGCACTATATCACAGCTCAAAGATAAGACAGCTAAAGAAAAACAAGTTCCTTTAATTATAAGAATCTTATCAAAAAAATTATAAGAATCTTGAAACCCAGAAGCAATCCCACGACTTAATCATGCTTAGGTTGCTCTTGTAGGATTATCTTGTAAAGTCACCTATCACATTTTCGGCATGGCTCCATCAACCGATTTCACATTCACGTCTTTAATAGGACAAATCCTATCATCGTCCTCAATTAGTCGGTAAAGAATTATCAAGCAGAGGCGAGGTAATTAAGCCTTTTGTCCCGTTTCGCCCATCCCGTCGTACAAAACCTCTATTTCAAGACCCAAATATTCCTCCTCCTCTTTCAAGATCTAAGGGCAAAATTTCCTAATGCCATCATTATGTTCTTCCATTTTGGTCTACCTCCATCCAAACTCATGTCACGCGCTTGTATGAATTTTTCTTATATAAATTTGGGTATTTTTACTGAGCCACCAAGGGTTGCTCCGGTGATAACATCCCGTCGTAGTAGCATACGATGGCGTGGGTAGATAATAGAAAAAAAAAAAAAAAAAATTTACTGTGTGGAAGTTGTAAATGTGTTTGATTATAATATTAGTTGTCATAATATATCACTACTAATAAAAAAGATATTTACAAAAATATATATTTTTTGCACCGCAAGTATAAGTGGGTTAAGATTCGACTGCACTATTTTTGTTCGCATCCTAGCTAACCTACATCTTTAATTTGTTCGGATGCATGGGACGTCAGGCACAAAAATATTTTTTCAATTTTTAAAATTTTTACAAAATTATTATTCTTAGTAAATTTAAATCATATAACATGTATTATCATTTTTAGATATGTTTATATAATTTTCTTTAAAGTTCAAAGATAGAGGTATTTTAATTAATTTAAACAACTAAAATTTCCTTACATATTTTTTATCAATAAATTTCCATACATTTAAAATTCAAAAAATGTATACATATCTTTAAAATAGTAAAACTTAATATATGAACTAAATCGTCTAAGACTATGGTTTTATTGAAAAAACAAATAATTGAAACAAATAAGTTTTTTGGCCATGCATGGTTGCTCATATGCATCCCAATACATAGAATTATGCTCCATAATATGATTTTGTAAAGCCGAATGCATGAGAGCAATCATTCCAGTGACCCAAAAAGGTATTTATTTTTTATTATTTTTTATTTTTTTATAAAACTATTATTCTAGGTATATTTAATTCATATAATAAATTTTACCATTTTGAAAACGTGTATAAATATTTTTGAATTTCAAACATAAGAGTATTTTAGACATTTAAAATTTACTAAAATACTCTTAAATTTGAAATTCAAGAAATATATATATATCTTCAAAAATGATAAAGCTTGTAATATCATTTAAACATACACGAAAAAACAGTTTTATGAAAAATAAAAAAATTAAAACGAATATATATTTGGGCCGGATGCACGTACATGCATCCGATCTTATGGGACCATAACTATATGTACATACGACCAATACGATGGATAGTAATGTACGATAGGTTGTATTTTTTTTAATTTTTTTTAATGTTTTATTTTATATGCAAGTCATCAATCATTTTTAACTCCATTTATATTTGCTTGACATAAAAAATCTTGTTACGTGGATTTATATATAATCCATGATAAGTATAATTATGTTGGGTTATGAAAATTTATATTTTTTAAGATTATCCTATGTAAAAGTTTTCGGTTCTTATATATATATGCTAAATAAATAGGTTTAAACACAATGCAAGGTTTCGATGCAAAATCATCTGTACGAGGGATGTAACTTGGTATTGAGTCTGTTTGCTTAACCCAATTCACTTCGAAGACTAAGTTTTAGTTTTATTTTTGAAGATTTTTTTAAATTAGACTCAAAAAAATCCAAAACTAATACCAAGTTTGCATCAATTCAGTATCAAAATGCGACCCAGTCTGAACCCAATTTTCTTCCTAATTTATTAAAATAATTATATTTATTTATGTATTAAGTATTTCAACTATGATTATGATAAAAGTTATTTCATATAATTATAACATAATTAAACTATAAAACATTTATTCTAAAACCTAAGTGTTATATACATTTTTTCATAAAAGTTGAATATTTTGTCAACATTAACTTTATGTGTAAATTATTATAAATATATCAACAATTTAAAATTATTACAAATATACTAATTAACTATGAGATATATAAGTTTCATTTTCATTAAACTTTAGACAATGATTTCATATAATCTTATTAATTTTTTTAATCTTAATTGTTATGTGTAAATTCATTATGTTTATTGTATTTAGAATCATCTTTTAATTGAAAGACCAACTCTTATCAAAACAAAAAAATATCATATGTTATATAAATATATTCAAGTGTCAATTATTCATATGTGAATGCAATAATATTTAAAACATTTGTTATCTTTATTAGTAGTTTCAATTTTTATTGATTTAAGAATGATCTAAATTTCAATTCGAAACTAAGACCGAAACAAATGCCAACCAAATATGTGCCTGAATTGTAATATTAGGATTTAGGTTTAGGTTCATCTAAACTTGATAGACTTAGGGTTTAGATTCATCCAAACTTGGTACAATCCAACTCGAGTTGTATCCCTAATTTGTATGATCCATTATATACGAGCATCTCTCTTTGTATGGAGATATTTTGTGGGAATTAAAAAGAGGAAAGTTTGTAATTAATAAAGATTTTGTGATTCATCAGATATATTCTAAAATATTTTTTGTTATAAATACAAGGGATAATCGAGAAAATTTCTGTATAAAACAGTACTATGAAAAATTAGAATGAAAATTTTATTTCTTATTTCTTTCAATTGTGAATTCTATTTTTTTCCCACAATCATTTTGTATTCAAAAGTTTGAACCCAAACTAATTTATCCTTAGAGTCCTTCGGCTGTCACGTTTGTCAGAGTTACGGGAAATTTCTAGTGCACTTGCAAGCAAAATTCATTTTTAGATTTTTTTAAATTTTTTTAAAAATTATTAATCTAGGTATATTTCAGATATAAATAATGTTTTACCAATTTTAAAGATGTGTATATATTTATTTTTTATTTTTAAAAATAAAAAACTTTAACATTTTTCATGATTTCATTTTTACAATATCACTCATATTTTGTTACAATTCAAGTTCAACTCATCTTATGATTTTTATCTTATATATTTTCTTAGCAGAAAAAGAGGCGAACTCCCTCCCGATAATGCTCCTGATAGAGATTAAAACTTCAATTACCTAAATACAAGTAAGGACTTTTACCAATCAAGTTATGTATGTTTTGGCTTCATATCCAAATTTATATCTCCAAAAATAGTATAACATGTTTATAGATTAAATATGCAGAGATTAACAATTTTATAAAAAAGTTTAAAATAAAAATGAATTTTGACACCATATGCACTAAAGTGTCAATGTCAAGTAAAGACTCTTTAAAAGGCTCAGCTAATTTCTAGCAAAAACAAAGATTTCAACAACACCAGATGTTTGTACACCTCTTTTTTTTAATGATACAACATCTCATTTTCCATCCGATTATTACAGATTAAGCCCATAAATCTTTAAACATTTCTTTATAAATTAATCTCATAAATCCTTACAAATTTCCTACAAAATCAAAAAGGAGACTTGAGCTTTTAACAGGAGGCAACAACTCCTACCGGTAGACATGAACTCTCACGTGACTCTAGAACAAATTGAATTTCGAAGCCTCTTGGGGGCTTTGATATATTTCGCCCTACCACCCGAGCATCGCTGATGGCTGGGATAATTGTGTAAACGATGGCAGTGATAAGTAGGCCAACATGCGGGGAAAATAATGTCCGAATGCACTGCGCAAAAATCCGAACACACACATATATAAAAGAATAGAATGACAAGAAAAGATAAACGACAGGTAAAGAAAACTAGTTTCTTTTAATTGTTAGAATCTTGAAACTTAAAAGTAGATGCCCACAACTTAACTTGATCATGCTTGGGTTGCTCTTGTTGGATTATCTTAGAAAGTCACCCGCCACATTTTCGGCATGGTTCCATCAACCAATGTCGCGTCCACTTATTTATTTATTTATTATTATTTACAATTTTCATGCTTCATCTGGCTGAAGTGGATGTGGCCCCATAATTGTCAAAGCCAGGACTTACCGGGACTTATTTAAGGGTGTTCAGAGAAGTAATAAATTTTTTTTTTTTAAAAAAAATTTAATATAATTTTTTTTGAATTTATCAAAAATAATGTGATATGGTAAAGGTAATAATGATAAATAAAGATGATAAAATTAAAATGAATAGGTTACTTGTGTGGATAATTGTGTAAAAATGATTAAAAGTAGGGTAATTGAATAGGAAAACGTAAAAAAATAACTATCAAATAAGATAATTATAGAAAGTGAAAAGTTCTAAATACACCCTGAGCAACTAGCGACCCTGCTAGGCGACTACCCTTTTGTTTTTTTGGATTTTTTTGAAAAAGTCTTCTTATTTTTATTTTTACTGTTATTTTTCAAGTTTTACCCTCGCTGGCAAAACCCTTCTCATCGGAGGTACAACGGATTGTAGACGCATTATTCTCGGCCCAACAAGCAGTTCTTCCAGATCCTGTTCATAGGCTGGGCCCGGCTCAACTTGACTTCGCCGTTTCCAGCAGCTTTGAGCTTTACACCTTTCATTTATAGCTCTATTTTATCTATACTTTTGGAACATTTCAACTAAATATTTAAAAAGATACCAAAATTATTAATTTTCAATTCAATAAAAAGCCCGCGTAGTTTTAGAAAAGCATTTTGAATTCATGGATCGAAATTATTAAGGGAAATATCAAATATACTTGCCTCTAATTCAAAATAGCCTTATGATGTTTTGATATTCCAAATATATTAATATATTTTTTGGCTAAAATTCATTTATATGCTTAGAGCCTCATATGAAACAACAAATATGCATTACCCTTAATTATGATTCTAAACTAAATATATATATATATATATATATATCTAAATGAATTTAAAGTACTTTTATAGTTATAAAATCAAAATATTATTTAAATGTGAATTTTTAAATATGGACCTTGGATATATGTTTCACGGATTAAAATTATTTAGGCAAAAATCAAATATACTTATCTCTAATTTAAAAATATATCTATGATGTTTTAATAATTCGAAATATACATTTCTACTATTTTGCTAAAAATTCATTCATGCTCGCGGCTCTACATGAAATGATGAATACACAGGATCCAAAGTTATGGTTCTAAACTAAAAATTTACACTCAAATATATTTTTAATTATAGAATGATATATCATTGAAATATTTATTTTTACATATAGGTTTTAAGTGTAGGGTAAGTATTAATGAAACTTTGGATAAAACATGAATATAATTGGAATTATTAAAATATTGTAAGTATATTTAAAATTAGCAGTAAAATTTGAGCATATTTATAATTTGCACAAATTATTATCTGCGAAAGACATAGGCCATTTTTTTTTTTTTTTGAAAAAACATGGATCACAAGTAATTGCATCCAAAACACCTCCGCAAAACTAACCATTTTGATATTTTAACATATTTCTTTGATGAAATAAAAATTTCGTAATATTTTTTTTATTTCAAGTAATGTTTTTTATGAGTAAAGGTGTTGTATACTTGTATTTAGTATTTACAAGGGTCAAATAAACCGAGACCGGCATCCAACACAGATGTGGTGGAAAGCCGCTAAACCCGTCCGTGTTAACTGCCTGTGCGGCCACGTGAATTGCATGGCCCACTGAAAAACAGCAAGAAAAAAGCTTGCGCTAGCGAGCGATTGCAATTTGCAAATGCAGTCACTCCACAGAAGTAGAAAAATAAAACAGAAGCCCTACGACATTCTCTCCACTGTTTTCTGCTGCTGCTGCTACTCTGTTGCTAGAGGAGGTCGGCCGGCGGTTTTTTTCCTTCTCCAAAGAAGCGGACGACGAAGGTGATTTCCTCTTCTTCTTCGCCTTCTTCCGCTTGCGGTCAATTTCTGCACGCCATTTATTCCCATTCCTGGAGAAAATGATGTTTGGGTCCCACCTCAAATGTGAATCGTCAGTTCTCCCTGTTTCCTGCACCTAGAGGCTAAAATAAAATAAAATAATAAACTCATCTGGGGCTTTTGGCCTCTCGGTCATTCCCGGAGTCGTTGTGGGTGTGAGCCTAAGCCGTCCGTAGGAGGTTGGACTGCATCAGATTATTCAAAGCATGTGCCTCTGATGCTTTGCACAGAAGGCCTCAACTGTACTCTTTTTGGAATTTCAACCAATCAGCTGGGACCCATCAAGGATGTGGCAGCATGTTTCAGAAATTCCATAGGAAAAGGAAGGGCGAAAAACCCACTAAATTGTTTAAAGGCGTCATGCTTAGTACCAGTGCTGAAGATGGCAAATTGTGACTTTTTAATTAGCCCATCGTCAGGACCGGATGTGAATGGGAAGATGAAAAAAATCGGGAGAAAAAGATGTTGAATTTGTTTTTGAAATGCATAGGGTGTGTGACAGGGGTAATGATTAAAAGTGAAGGAAATAAAGTTGAAAGACACAGGGTAGTTGCTTGTAAAGATGTGAAAAAATGGCTGTAAAGCAGAATAGTTGCATTATTATTTCTGCTGCTGCTGCTGCTGCTGCTTATCCCCTTCGCCAATCAAGCCACGATTACGGTGAGCTCATTTGGGTGTGAACGTGGGTTATTGAAGCCCTCATCAGATGATCTGATCTGATTTCAGATGCTTTGATTAATTTAGCATGTGCGCTACAACAAATCAATCTAAATTAATCACCGTTGGGGTTTGTGAAGGAACGCATTATCATGGAAAATTGAAGGTCACTCTGTAGTTGAAATACTTTTATATTGTTTGATGCAATGAAATAAATTTAGAAGAGGATGCTTATGATTGATCATAACTCGTGAGCTATAATAGTCTGCAGTTCATGTTGTTCTTGTATTACTTATGGAACCACAAAAGCTTGTTATTAGGATATATGCAGCAGTGGTAGTCGATATAAACATTGAATCTTAGTGGCTATTTCTAGATATTCTATTCACTCAAAAGAATGCATTCTTTTGGATGCTAGTCATCGTCTTGTGATTTAGAATCACTTTATGCTGTTGTGCTAGGATTTGCAATTTTCAAGTTTTCTGCACATGCTTATGATCGTACAAATTGGTCTGTTATATGGAAAATGGACAAGGGATTTTATTACATGGGACTGGGAGAAAGGGCTTGCTAAACTTAGAGTTATCCAATTTTATTATTGGTCAAGGAAGCCTTATTCCTTCGTGATCTCCTCTGCTCTTTTCTATTCCTCTCCCTTGCTCTAGTATTCCCCCTTCCCCTTTCCCTTCCTGTTCTACATCTTTTAGGCTGGCAAGCACAATGTAAAATGTTTCCTTTCAGTAATTTTTCCTGTTCAACTACTACAGGGAATCAAATTAATTATGGACATGTACATTTTGACATTGATTCTTGGTGCAATTTTCGGTGCTCTTTTCTTGATTCCACGGGCTCTATGTTCTGGTATGATGCAAGATACTTCTTTCTGTGATATATATATTTCTTTTGCCTAGTTCTATATGTATATGTACAAGCGGAAATCTGCTCAGTTGGCCTATTCAATTTACTTTGTCTATTCAGGTAATGCAAAAGCTGCTCAGACAACTACTTCTGGTAATGTATGTCCTGTTGGTACTTCTTTTGATGTAATCTTGCATTACTCCAAACTTTGGTACTTTGAAAGAAATGAATCATGTCATGAATGTTTTCCCTGTTTGCTTTCCACCACCTCCCCTTTTTAATTGGACATCATGGAAGTTACTCTATGCTAAATCAACTGTTGCTTCACTTCTGCTTGGTGAATCTATGATGCAACTAGAGTTATGAAGGACTGACATTGGCACGTTTCCAACCTAGCAGTTCATTGACAAGCAGCATGAATGATAAAATTTTCTTCCATATTATCAGATTGGTGGTGCCAATGGAAGAACATATTATCAGATAGGTTGGAAGTCCATATGCAATATGATGTGCAGAGCATCTAATGACGTCTGGATTCAGAAGATAGGATCAGTGGATGTATGAATATGAGTCCTTTCACATTAAATTTAGGAACTGCTATGAATTTTAAAACTAGCGTGATTATATTGCATCCACCCATATTTCTTTATTTCTGCCATTGGGATGTCACATTTTTATTCTATATTGGTGGCTTATGAGGAATTGAATTTCTAATTGATTAACTAGAGATAAATCATAGAAGTTGGTGACGTCCTTTTACTACTGGCTCCTGTTCAGGCTACAAAACTGTATACAAAAGCTGAAGTTTCTCGCCATAACACAAGAACTGATTGTTGGATAATCATAAAAGACAAGGTTGTGATAACCTTCTTCCTTGTAACTGTCATTATTTTCCATTGAAGTTGTGAGCTTGTCACTTGATTGGTCTCCTTGTAGGTTTATGATGTCACTTCATATGTGGAAGAACATCCTGGAGGTGACGCAATACTAGCACATGCTGGAGATGACTCTACCGAAGGTTTTTATGGGTACGTAACCCTTGACCAATACACACACACGCACATATATATATATAGAGAGAGAGAGAGAGAGAGTAAATTTTAGGTCTTTGAATCCTCTAGGGATTGATTGATGGGCTGTAAGGGAGTATTTAGGCATTGATTGATGGGCTATGTAGGGCTTATGCATCTAGTATGTTTATCTAATTTGTGGTATGCATAAGGTCATGGTTCACCAATTATAATGGTCTATATTATGTGAACATGATGAAAGCAATGAAAAACTTTTTGCACGGAACACTGTTTGATCTCTTTTTACATGATAGAACTGAGTAGGCAAATGTTATGCAGAATAGTGTTGCAAGATTCATATTACCGAACCCACTTATTTTGGATAAGGCTTCAATGCATGGTTAAACAGATGACTGTTTGCTTGTATACTAAATATCTTGCAAGCTAGGTTCAACCCAAAGTAACCAGTTGATTTTCAGGCTTGAAGCTCCTATATACAGTGTAGAATTTCTTTTTTTCCAATTACTAGTGATGTGGGACTCAATGCAGTGCCTGAATGATTATGACAATAACCTATCAGGTCCTGTTACATGCCAATTACAAGCCTTTAAATTTCTACAGCAGACTATTTGTTGTTATTGTTAGCCGTGATCAATTTACCAAATGATTGAAATTATTATGTTGCTACCACCTCAATTTCTCTGTGCAACTTAAAATTTATGATTTCATTCCTTCGCACTAAGATTCCTGTTTTCTATTTAAAATTTGAAGATGTTCTTCTTTTTTCTAGTCCACAGCATGCCACCCGGGTATTTGATATGGTTGATGAATTCTACATTGGTGATTTGAAGCAGTGATGCCATAAACATGTGTATTGCCATGATGGGTAGCAAACTTGAAACACGCAGGATCTTTAGGATGGCCAACACAGGACCAAGGAGAGAATTGTGCGGCAATGCTTGTGATGGTCCTCTTATGCTTTCACATATGGAAAGGAGATGTGCTTCTTTGGCTGCAACATTGCTTCATTTGTTTTGTTTCTTGAGTAATTTCTTTTTTCCATGGAAACCTCTCTTCTTTATGTGATGGGCATTTTGGCAAAAGTTTTTCATCTAAGTCTTCTTCACATTTGCATTCTTTTATTTGCTTCGAGTTACACTTTGTTGTGCCATGATACGGATACTTGAGTGGCAGTTCAATTGCTCATCCATGGAGCCATTTGTAGGTCTATAATGGCCTGAAAGCCACATCTGCTTGAAGATGATTGAAAACGAGGTGGGCATGTGCTGTACTAGATATTTAGGAGTTCCGCTTAATTAATTTCCTTTTTCAGCCGTTGCCATGCTGTTTAATACATATAATCAGGAACATCCTGCTGGAACTGCTTGAGGATGATTGAAAAGGAAGTGGGCATGTGCTGTATCTAAATGTTTAGGAGTTCCACGTAGTTAATTTCCTTTTTCAGCCGTCTTCATTCTGTTTAATACGTGTAATCAGGAACATCCTGCCGGAATGCTGTTTTAGATGTTATCGCGAAATTCTGTTACTCCAGGAGTGCCCACGGCCAGGCCAGTAGAAGACTTGAAGTCGGATGATAGCATCAGTGCTTCTTGAGAAAGTAGTAGTAAAGGAGACAAAATGATAGAATTCAGGTTTCATCACAACATAAAGTGAACAAATTATAGAAAGTACTTAAAAAACATCGTTCTCTGGTTCCATTTGTAATGGGACCATATTACATTAATCTTCTTCTTCATCAGTCACGAACTTGCCATTTCCTGGATTCAATGCTGCAAAGAAGAAGAACACAACATTGAACAGCACTAGCGGCTCGATTTCATTGATGGGGATACCCGTCTCGATGTTGAGCTGTGCCAGAGCTCCCTTTCCTGTGATGATCTCCCCAATGAGAGAGAATGCAATACCAAGCTGAGCCAATCTTCCCACGAACAGCTCATTTGACTTGGTAAATCCGAATAATGGACCTTTAAAATACCCCAAGAAAAATGGATAAATCTAAAATTTTTGGTACAAAAAAACTAACGATGAAAGGGAAGCAACCTGCAAGAGCTTCAAGACAAACCTCCTTCTTTAAGACCCAATGCGGTTCTGATGCCTTTTCCCGGAGGAATCACAGCCTTCTCAAGTCCCGTGGGAGAATCATCAACAAAGCGACCACGGTCACCCAACGCTCCAATTGCTCCAAGTAGAGTGAAAAGGATGAAGAAGAGAAGCAGAGGCTCTGCTTCGTAAATGGGAATTCCAGTTTCCAAATTCAGCTGGGCTAGAATTCCTTTTCCTGTTATTGCTTCCCCAAGCAAGGATGCCTGCAAATTGAAAACACGAGATAGAATACTCGTAGAGTTATTGGACCACAGCAAGTCAACCAATTCAGTCAGCCATACTGATTTTGCTCTCGCACAGTCGAAGAAAGAGAGAAACAAAGGTAAATTAAACTACTCACAGCGAATCCAAGCATGGCGACACGGCCCACAAAGAGTTCATTCTGCTTTGTGAAACCAATGCCACCTGAGGTGCCAAAAATACCGTCCTCAACCTTCAGCGCTGTCTGGGATCCAGAGGGAAAAGATTAGAATAAATTAAGAAAAAAATAAACGTTTGAAAGCACAAACCACGCAGCCTGGTGATCAAACATCCACAAGATTTTCAAGCCGAACTTGATGAGAAACTGGGATAAAAACATGACGAAGCAAAATCTTTATTGCTCCATATCCTGCCCGCATGGCATGTGTGACACAGTGTGTCGAAATTTCTAACAAGCTCGCCTACGATCAGGAGCACGCATTGAATACAACCAAGCGACCCCAAGTGCTTAGAAACTAAGAAAGGAAAAACCTTAGTAAATGATGCAAGCCTTTATACCTTCTTGCTCTTAGCTGGAGCCGGGGCTTTGGTTTTGGACTTGAAGAGTGCTAGAACAGGTCTGTAACTGTAAGCCCCTGTAGAAGAAAGTTGGCTTTGGCGAGCTGGTGACGGGGAGTGGATGAGATGAGAGAATGGCGTCGGGCGAAGTCGGCGAATGTGAAATTGGAGTAATGGGTCTTTCCTGGAGTCTACGGCACTCGACATTAGCATAGACTGAGCCATGGCACTTGGGTCTGTGCTCTGCTAGACTGTTTCTCTTCTTTCGATAGGAAGGAATGAATTTTCTTATAGTTTTTTTTTTTTATGGGGAGGACGAGGTATTGGGTGATTGTAATTTCTATGAAGGGTGCTGAGGATAGGGTGTATGGCTGTCATTGGTATTCTGTCGTCCACGTTTCCACATTCATTTCGTTTCGGTTCGGGATATCCTGTCCTTACGTTTGTGTTTTCAAGAGCTTTTCTAATCTCCACACACGTGGAAATACACTGCATTCCAGTTCAAACTTTTAACGACACGCTTGTGCTTTCATGCCGGTAATCTCAGAAAGCTAGTGGTCCAAGATTGTTGATAGGAATCGACGGGTTAGAGTTTTTGAAAGCTTTCTATTCAATTATGTTGCAACGTACGTCCAAGCTTCTTTCTACCTTGAAATACATACAGAACGAAAATTGAACTCCTCACCTTTGGGGACCTCCAGAGGATTCTAGAATTTTTGTTCTGAGGCGTGTGAGCATCGCAAGCAACAACTTCCAGCATGTCTTACGGAAAAACGAAAGTCGCCAGATGGCCAATGCGATTCGCTCATACAATTATACAACTATATACAATTTTAACATACATATTTCACTTAACACTTTACTTATACAATTATACTTATGACACTAGAGATTTGTTAAAAAGGTTGTTAGCACTTCTGCAAAATGACGAATATACTTAATAGAACTTGAGGTTGATTTGCTTAAACCTAAAAAATTTATATCCAAATAATATGTAATTTTATAGTTGCAAAAATGTTAAAAATTCATTTGAATGTTTATTTTTAGCTGTAAATCATAACTAGAGATTGTCATTTTCATCATTTCACAAGGAGCAAACGACCCTTTTAATAACTTTTTAACATTATAAGTATAAGTAGAATTTTAGATAAAATACATAGTTATATTTGAATTTTTTTAAAACTTGTGAGTATATATGAAATTTTCTAAAAAATTCAAGTGACCAATGAGAGTTGCAAATTTTTTTTTAAAATACTGGCACCTTATCTTCAGAAAAACGTACACAAAAACTTTATTATATAAATTTTCTGATTTTAAACTTATAAGTAATTTTTTTACCGTAAATTTCGAAAACCAATTTGCCCTGAGGAATGTATTACAGCCATAGAGTTGATACCATGAAAACTTAAAATTTTTGTGGTTTTAAAATTCAAGAGAAGTAAACTTTTATAATTTTGTAATCTAAGAAAATTCATAAAATTAGATGTAGCTTTCCCCTTCTAACCCTTTCACACTTGATATATCCATGCTTAATGGAAAATCTACTTTATTTATTATATTTAGTATTGTTTATATTATCATAAAAAATTTCATCATTTAGTATTCTTGTGTATGGATCCTATCGACAAATATGTAAAGTCAACATAATAAAATAACTTAATAAAAATATCAATTTTTCATATTGTATTTTCGATAACTAAACTATCTTAAATATTATTACTAGATGGATAAACGACTCTATAAAATATTATTAAATTCTAATATATATAAATGAATCTAAGTATGTTTTATAATTGACATATGAATATATATTTTTTAACAAATACAGCTTACAAATTTATTTAATTTAGATGAAACTTGATTTTCTAATTAAATAAATTAAACAAATGATGTTACTTAAATATAATGAATGAAATAGATTTACCATCGAGCATCAAAATATTTGAAATTGAAGAAATTATATGAAATATAGAAGGAGGGCCTGTTCAAATATACTACTTATTACAAATTATCATCGTAAACTTTTTTCACTTATTTGAGGTTAGCTTCATGAATCCTATTGTGCCATTTATATAAAATTTAAATAATATTTTTTTGTATTTATGTAGTTTTTATTATTTATATTTGTGTTTGCTTGGATGTTTGGTACATTGAAATATTATTATATGTAAATTATATCATTTTTATTTTTGCTTGTTTATATTATTTACTTTTACCTTTGTTGGTTTTCTTTATTTGCCTCTCCTTGGATATTTTTAAATTTATGTTATATTATTATAATTTAATTAAATTTAATTAGAGATATTATTATTATTATTATTTTCATATAGGTAACTTATTACTTTAAATTTATACAAAAACTTAAATTTGTTTCTTTTAACTTGAACGAAAATTTATAAATCCAAATTCCAAAGTGAATTTCGATTTTAGTTCTCACATGAAGCTTATTTAGATAAACAAGATTAATATTTAAATTTTATAAATAAAGTTAGAATTAAAAGTTATTAAAAATGAAAATAAAGTTTTTTTTTTTATTATATCATTACATGAAGACAGCAATTGTTGGATTTAATCTTAGAAACTCACACATGTAGGCTGAATGTAATGCTTTTGTAAGACATTAAAATTATAAAATTAGGAGTTAGGATGTGTTTCAAAATTGATAAAGTTTTTGCTATGAAAATTTCTAAGAAAGAAAAAAATTATGATATGAGAAGGATAACAATAAGAAATAAAGTTAAAATAAATAGGTTGGTTGTTCTGGTAGTTATATAAAAATAATTAAAAAGAAGAATGATTTGTACAGAAATATTTGAAAAACTAATTAAAAATAAAATAATTATAAAAAAGTAAAAAAAAAATAAAATTAGCGCCATCTTTCCATTTGCCAAGCTCTCGGTATTTTTGCCATCCGAATTATAAAATATCAAGATAATTTTTTCGCACATGTCTTAGCAATATCATGTACAATTTCGACGGGCTTGATCTATCTTCGGGGATTCCTTTTCCAGACGAGAATCAGCCGGCACTCTGTGGGGACTTCCGAGCTATCTGGAGCTCCGAGAGACGACGGCGAGTCAGCATAGCGGGCCACTTGGTGCGCTGTTTCTACTCTCGACTGAGGGTGTTCACCATGTTCCAATCAGTGTCTTAACAAAAATATAAAACAAACTTCTAAGATAGTAAATAATTTTTAACTGTCATAATTACATCTTGTGGACTCATTTTATTAACTTGGTCTAGCTGGCGTATTTTTTTCAACACTGTCAATTTTTGTTACCATCAAGTGATTACCTGAGCGTGAGTGGTTCAGGTGCGTAGAAGTTGAGGAGTTTGTTTTTCGAAGTTAAGTTATTTATCTCGTTTATACTTCCTTTGCAGTACACCTTCTGTCCACGCAATAAAATAATAATAATGATGATGATGATGATCATAATAATAAACCATCGTCAATTTGTTGTCGGAAAAATTGTACGGAAATTATTGAATGTTGAAAATAAATACGGACGATCGCTGTTGACATCCTTATGAAAATTGCATCGTTGACGGTGTAGATTAATGTTGAAGTTTGGATTCGTTTTCTTCCCTCAGTGCCCAAATTGAACGTGTTAGCCATGGACTAAGAAGTGTAAGATAGGCCTGCCACGCTGTGAAATGGGTTACCCTGTCAATGCGGCTGTGCAACCCAATAAAGCAGGTCCGTGGGCTGCATTGGGTTGAAACTTATTGTGTGTTTGTTTAGGGCAAAAAAGTGTCAATTAAAACTTTTCAATCTAAAACTTTTCACTCTCCATAATTACTCTAT
>JAXCLR010000073.1:8543465-8555029 GCA_035584095.1 Annona squamosa
TGAATTGTCAAAGAGAAAACAAGAAGTTGACCAGAGGCGAGCCATTGGCACCACCAGCTTCTCAAAAATAAAGCAGGTTAAAATTCACGATCATCTTATTTCAGCCTGTTTGCATAAAAACCTGTATGATTAGCATTTCAAAGATTGGATCCATTTTCCATCCAAAAGAAAGATTGGATCCATTAATTTTGGCTCTCTCTCTCACTGTTCTTCTCCATGGTTGTCTTTCTTCATGACCTGATTTCTCTCCAGGAGGAGCTGGTGGCTGCTCAGAAGCTTGCAGAGTGTCAGAAGACGATTGCATCACTTGGGCGACAATTAAAATCATTAGCAACTTTAGATGACTTTTTGCTTGATCCAGAGGTTGCAGGACTAAACGGTGGTTCATCAATTTCCGGAGGTGGAGAACTGAGCAGTTCATTCTTCCCCAAGACCAACAAGGATTCAGTAAAGATTGTCAACAGTTCATTTCATCCAAATGGTGCGGATGAGAAACCGCTGCTGGAGAATGCAGCTTCTGAGAAAATGAGAAATGGGCTTGGGAAGCTGTTCTCACGGAGCAAGAAGGGCAGTGCTTGTACAGAAAATAATTGAAGGAAACCAGAAAAAAATGTTAATCGTGCAGTGGAAGCCGACGTGGAATGGAATTTTTTTTATATTCCTTTGTTGTTTTTTGCGGTTAGTTTTCGATTTCCTTCCAAGTCGTCGGTACACTTCTCGCCCTTGAGATAAACCGGACTCCTCGGATGTTAGAGGATTAAAAAAAAATCACCATAGAATGTTGAATGTAGCAGCTGGCCTTGTAAATCACCAATCCCTGTATCGCTTCAGGAATCGTATCGTATTATGTCTGGATATTGCCTGTTGCCTCCCTCTCATGCTAAGTTGAAGTACGGTATAGCTGTTTATGCATCTTGGATTTCAGAACCTTGTTGGAAGTGGCTTGAATGCTCACAATTCCTCAGCAATTGATTTTATCATGGAGGGGAATTAGAAAATGCTTTAATTCAATGCCTCAAGCCTACTACAACAGACCACATTTCTGTGCAGTCCATCTAGTTGCACATCTGTTTGGGCTTGAAAATGGATACATTAAAGGTCCAATTTTGCTGTTTGGACTTTGGAGTATTGGACAGCTGTTGATAAGGACACAGGGTGTTACTAACAGGCACGCTTTTATGTCATCGTGTTATATAGAGGTAATTTTTTGTAATCTCCTTCCATTTTTAAGATTTTAATATTTGATGAAAAATTCAATTTATTTATTATATGTAATATCATTTATTTAGTTAGGAGACTAAGTCTCATTCAAACCCAGTATGTGCATAGGCCACTTTTGCTTAAACATAATACATTCGTGTGTAAATTAGGAAAAATGCTCAAATCCATTCATGCATGTATTAAAATGTAGTAATATTTTATAGATCATTTATTCACATATTTATAATATTTTAAATAGTTTAGATGTTGAAAATATTACTTTAAATTAATATTTTAGCATTAAACTATTTTCTTACGTTGATTTTACACATTTATAGATAAGACTTATAATAGTGAAATTAAACAAATGAGAAAGTTTTCATGAGAATATAAACGATGCTAAATATAATGGACAAAGTGAATTTTTCGTCAATTGTGTAGATGTTAAAAATGAAAGGGTTTACATAAAGAGAGAGTTTGATAAAAGCACTTCCGATCTATTAATAATAAATATCTTCATTTTAACAATAATTTACCTTGTTTAAAATAGGTAAAACTAACTTAAAATCCTCACCCCCGTTGAGCCTATGCCAACCAGTTGCCGGCTCGCCGCCTCCTTACTCTTTCCGTTCCTTAGCGCGGGCTAAAAAATTCACAGAGGAAATATTATTGGTGAAAAAAGTTTTAAAAGTAAATTGTTGCAGTTGGTTCTATGGTGTAGTGGTTAGCACTCTGGACTTTGAATCCAGCGACCTGGGTTCGACTCCCGGTAGGACCTTCTAAGATATTATTTTATTTTAAAATCTTCGTTGAAAAAACATGAATGTATTTTAAGAGAGGGAGGTTTCATAATTTATCTCATAATTCCCTCAGAAATGCTTCGTTTTCTCTCTTTATCAAATCGTCTGAGGCAGATAAAAAACCCACCAATAGATAACGGAGATATCGAGCTGGTCCGACGTGGCAAGAGATGAAAGCCTCACGTGGCGAGATACTTGGCGACAGGAGGCGAAATTGTGGAGCTCGTGCCCTCCACGTCCTCGCGACAGTCGTATCACGCGCTCCACGTGGCAGCTTGCGGGAGGCCACCTTAGATCGCATTCAACACCAGCCTCTTATCGCCAGCACCGCTCCATAAAATTCCGACGCCACAATAAAACCCATTTTCTCTCTCCTCCCTTCTCTGAGTTCTCTCTTCGTTCCTGTAGCACCACCATGACAACTGTAACTGCTCTCTCTCTGCCCATCTCACTCGCCAGGCCTTCTAAGTTCACCTCCAATCCAAGAAAGGTGAACTTCTTTCTTTTCACCGGAAAGGGGTGCTCAAATCCGAAGAGTAAAATCATGTGGAAAAGGAGCAAAAAAAAAATAAATTGTGTGCTCGGTTCTCTGTTCCTCCCCCTTTTTGGGTGTGATTGGATGCATTGAAATGTGTTCACCGAGATGGTTACATTCCCGTTTCCCGATTTGCTTTGGAAAATGACATCAAAATGAAAAAACAATCGTGTGGACACTGTAATTTCACTGGAGAAGTCAGGCGTCAAAGTTGTGATCGCTGGGATGCGGATCAGAACTTGGATAAATAGTTATTTATTTTTGAACCAGATGTGCGAGAAGATGTTCTTCGATCCACTTTCCTCGTGTTTTTATCTTCTTTCTTTCTTTTCCTTGAATTAGATATGAAGTGGGTCTCGATTTTTTTGAGAATAATATCTCTGTTCGTTCCCCCATTCTTTAGTTTGTTTGAAGAGAAGAAAAGGTGAAGGAACTTGGTTCTCTCTATTTTTAGCGTAATAAGTTTGGGTTTGTGATTGCAGGGTGTTAGAACGGGATTTAGAGTGTTTGCTATACTGGGAGAGGAAGGAACAGAGAAGAGGAGTACAAACAGTTGGGCTACTCTGTTTGACGTGCAGGATCCAAGACGTAAAGTGCCGCTATCAAAGGGCAAGTTCTTGGATGTGTATCAAGCTCTTGAAGTGGCAAGATTTGATATTCAGTATCTTGACTGGAGAGCACGACAGGATCTACTAACAATCATGCTGTTGCATGAGAAGGTATTCTTTTTGTTACATTTGCATCTGAACATATTTTCATCATATTTCATGAGATCGTTTCTGTCAAGTGTACATGATAATTTTAATCCAAGAATAGTTTTGTTGTATTTTTTCTTCTTAGGACCGTATAGCAAAACATATACTAATAAGCCGATGATCAGTAACTTTTTACGAGCTTTGTAATCCTGAAATATTTTAGATTATCCATTTGCACCTGAGACTATCATATTAGCAGTTGGAATGTCAAACCGCAGGTCCTGTTTCAAAGAACTGTTGTATTTAGAGGGAAAGATCCTATTTGTAGTGTTTGATTATAAGAGTCTGTTTGGCATTGCTTTTTGCACAGACATTGGGTGCTTATCGCCTGCCATTTCGTGATAAATTCCAATAAGCATTTAGATGGGGTGGAGCTTGAAGCATTACTTCCAAATTAGAGGAAATAACGGCTAGGAAGCGCATATTATGGACACACAAAACTGTTACTTTCATAAAAAGTGCTGATTCAATTTATTGAAAGTCACTCAGGCAATGCAAACCCAAACGAAGCCTAAATCATTTTGAAGATGAAGGGCATGCTTGGATACCACAAAAACTTTTCAATTTCAAACTTTTCACCCTATCTTTTAATCATTTCTTTACATCTTCTTATGCAATTATTGTACTTTTCAATCATTTTTATACAACTATCCATACAACTAACTTATCTATTTTAACTTTATTTTCTTTGTTCTTCATCTTATGCAATTAGTCATATTACATCATTTCTCCTAATTTTAAAACTTTTATATTAAAAACTTTTCATCCTTAAATTTTATCACTTTCCAAATACACCCTAATCTACAAGGATGTGTTGGTGGGCAATTTCTTTGTGAATGGCTCATATCCTGTAATCCATGCAAAAATATGATTTTCCTTCTTGTCCATGCGATTTCATGTCTTGGAAGATGACTCCACTGTGCAATCAAGTTATCGATTAAAAGCTCATAAGATGGATCAAGTGGATGATGAACAATACAAAGCACATGAACTGGTTCAAGCTGGCATCTCCACCAAACACTTTATCAGTTCAGTCAAAGTTTTGCATCATTCTACTAACCTAGTTAAATGCCAAGGCATGTGGCCCTGCAGTCAAACTTGGCATGAGCTTGCGGGCAAAAAAATAATACCATCTTTTATTGAAACTGCTAACAACTTGCTGGTAATGTCTCTTGGATGACCATTGTAGGTTGTAGAGGTCCTTAACCCATTAGCACGTGAATACAAATCAATTGGCACCATGAAGAAAGAACTTGCAGAATTGCAAGAAGAACTAGCACAAGCCCACAGACAGGTATGCATTTTTTTTCTTTATAAGTTTCTTTTCCTTTTTAGACAATACTCAGTGTATAGTTTTGTCATGATATCTTCTTTTTGATAGATTGTAAGAAGGATATTGATAACTCTGGTGCACTGTTTTTGTCTTTATGAAATAGGTTCACATATCTGAAGCAAGGGTTGCCACTGCATTGGACAAACTGGCATACATGGAAACTTTGGTAAACGATAGATTATTACAGGATCGAAAGACATCTGAATCTGATCAGGGATCACTTTCTCCGAGCACATGCTCGACATCTACAGAGACCTTGAAAAAGACCAGGCAAAGCCTAAATGTATCTGGTCCTGTCCCACCTTACCATCCCAACTTGAAGAATTTCTGGTATCCTGTTGCCTTTTCCAGTGAGCTGAAGGATGATATCATGGTGAGCTATTCTTCTCTTAAGAGAACAGATTCTAGGAATGTGATTAATTCCATATGTGTTGGATGCCATTGATTGTAAGTGCCCCTAGAATGGTGAATATATCAATTTATCATGACCATAAACTTGTTGGCCATCATTTCACCATCATATTTGTGGATCTTCTATGGGGCCACCAGAATCATTTGAGTATGTCTTGATAGTCACAAGCTGGCCACTTTCTGCTGATCCTGAGTCCTGGCCCAAGGCATGTTCCATCATTAGATGCCTTGGATCAATCACTAAATTGCAGAATGCAAATTTTTCAGAGATGTCTAACGCAGCTACACGTTCATTGGATCTAAAACTTTTCACACAGTAATGCCAGAATTTCTTATCTTATTTTCAGATTCCAATAGATTGTTTTGAAGAGCCATGGGTTTTATTTCGTGGTAAAGGTGGAAAACCAGGATGTGTGCAGAATACTTGTGCTCATCGAGCATGTCCACTTCACCTTGGTTCGGTAAATGAGGGTCGGATACAATGCCCCTACCATGGTTAGTAACCAAAGTATTTGTTGAGCAATTTCGTATGTCGTCGGAGTTTTTTTTGTTGTTTAGTAAACTTTATATTTATGGGGTTTCAACATCTATACCTATATAGTTTGGGTGAAATTGTAGATGTATCCCATAGTAACACAAAATTGTAAAATCTCTTACAATGTTTTCACGAAATTGCAAGGATATCTTTTCTTCTACTCATGAAAGATAGTTAAATTTTTTGATGAAATGATGAAAATGCCCTTATTAATAATAAATGATTATTAATGTTGTTATTTTATTATTAAAATATTATTTCTAGGTGTAATTTTTTTATGATATATTAATAAATAGGGCTAATTTCAAATATACCTTGTACATTTGTCCTTAATTACAAATATATCCAAGTTCGAAAACTTTCAATATACTTATGCAGTATGGGTGAAATTTGACTTATACCTATTCCGTCATGCATAATTAGAAATCACAATTATTTGTCATAGAAAATGTCCAAAATGCCATTATTATTTAATAATAATAATCATTCAGTTATGGTAGAAGTTGAATGGTGTGATGGAAACCCATCCAACTTGAGAGAAGCTGGGCAGAATAAGTTGTGACGGTCTGGATATGACACTAATGACAATGGACGCTAGATTAATTAGGTGTATTTTGGGATTTTAAAATTATTAAACGTTCTTAACTGTCATATTGGGTTATATTTGAAATTAATGAAATATTTGATGGATATATGTGAAAATTTTCAAACTTAGCGGGTGTATTTGTAATTAAGGGCAAATTGTGTGTGGTGTGGGTAAATTTGAAATTAACCTTTTATTATTTGCAACGATTTTTACAACAATTGCAATAAAAATAAGGACTACAAACAATTAAAATTTATGAAATATATATTAAGAGGGGCATTTCTAGCATTTCATTAAAAAAATTTAACTACTGTTTTGAAACCCTAACGGAAGGGGTACTCTTTCAATTTCATGCGGACGTTGTTAGGTGTTCTGTGATTTTGTAAAACTAAGGGATATGCCTACGATTTCGCCCAAATTACTTAGGTATGAATGCAGAAATCCTTATACTTGTTGTTGTAACTCATTATTCAAAAATGTTGAACATAGTCTAAGCAATCACAAGGATTAGCATTGAATGAATTGTTATGGCTACGGGATACATTTGATTTCCCTGAAAGTGGTCCATTAGCATAAGCAATATTGCATTATCCATGATCAAGTCATACCGCAGATTGATGTGGTCTCACTTTCACACCGTGCTCCTACTTGGAGTGAAGAGTGTTGGTAGCACACGCCACAAATGTTAGTTGGTCTGACAGTTGAAGGTTTGCTTGTGATTGATGACAAGAATTCAAATAATTTCAGGTTGGGAGTACTCTACTGATGGAAAATGCGAGAAAATGCCATCGACGAGATTTCTTAATGTGAAAATACGGTCATTGCCCTGCTTTGAGCAAGAAGGAATGATTTGGATCTGGCCTGGGGATGCACCTCCGTTGCCCAGCTTACCGTCTTTGCTGCCTCCTTCAGGATTCCAAATCCATGCGGAGGTAATAACATATCTATTTAATTGTGCTGTCTAGCGTGGAATATGCATACCACTTTGCAATCCTAACATCTTTTTTCACTTATGCTAGGAAAAATAGATGAAATCATCAATCTGATATATTCATTCAGCATGCATTTTGATTAAAAGCATTGTGGGATTTTGTTCCTGCAAACTATAGTATCATACGAATCAGAAGAGCAAGACATCCCACACTCACAGTTTTGTCATCTGAATGACAGATTGTGATGGAGCTTCCAGTGGAACATGGACTTCTTCTTGATAACCTTCTAGACCTTGCTCATGCCCCTTTCACTCACACCTCCACATTTGCAAAGGGATGGAGTGTGCCAAGGTTTGTCCATCACATCTCAAAGTTTTAAATATTATTATATCATCTTCGAATTTTGTTTCTTGTTATCGTTATCCTTGTCCAAGCTTATCCCAACTGCATGGATTTATTAACTAGCAAAATATAAAGCTTCATCTTGGATATGGAAGTCTTAATATGAGCCACCAATTTTCTCACTGCACTTATGTTTAGTCGGGCATGGGAGGCAGGGCGACCACTATCAAGATCATTATGGGTACCAATGGGGTGGATTAGTTCCAGCTGTGGTGGAGTTAACAATCTTCTTCCACCGTGCACTTGGCAACTTCCATTCATGACATTCTTCAATTTGTGCTGGATGCGATGTCTTATAATCTGAACAACAAGATTTTATTGCGTAGGTCAGAAACACAACAATTATCCTTTGATGAGCTGCCATCTTATATATGCAATTTGTTACAACAACAAAAGTGTTCGAGCACTTGAATATTATTTCTTCTTCCTTAGACATTTGTAACTTTAACAGAATGAATCATTGAAATTTCCAAATAATGCCTCACCTCGTGCACATTTTCAGACCAATTTTTATCATGTCTAATCATGCACATGACTTTTCAGCTTGGTGAAGTTCTTGACGCCTGCCTCTGGCCTTCAAGGATATTGGGACCCATACCCAATAGACATGGAATTTCGTCCACCATGTTTTGTCCTCTCAACTATTGGCATCTCGAAGCCCGGAAAATTGGAAGGGCAAAACACCAGGCAATGTTCAACGCATCTTCATCAGCTCCACGTTTGTATACCATCATCTAGAAACAAGACAAGGTTACTGTATAGAATGTCCCTGGATTTTGCTCCTTGGTTGAAGCATATCCCATTCATGCACATCCTCTGGAACTATTTTGCAGAGCAGGTGAGATTTCTGCTCTCCTTGGCAGGTGTTTCTTCACTTGTATACACTGTCACACTAATTAATAATTATCTGTGCAATATAATTTGGGACACATGGCACCCAGAGTATCAAATTTTTACTTTCCAGATCCAACCAGGTTCCTGTTATCAATTGCACAGTGCATCAGTCAAGCACTCTGTTGTCCTGCTTCAAGTAGCTGCGTAAACTTTCTTGTCCTGTTTGCTCCTTAACCTTCTCATCCTTCTAACTTGTCAGTAAATGTGAATTGTTGAATCTTGCTTCAGAAGCTGAGTGGCTTTAATTATCCATGTCTCTACCCATACAGTAGTTGTCTTACAACATCATAGGCTTTTGTTGCGCCCCACCTTGGCATCCATGTCTCTGGAAGCAGCTGCATGGAATTCCAGCTAATGAAAATGATGAGAACATGAGTGGATGATCCAGCCAAAATTAGGATAACCTAAAAGACTTCAGTCTTTCTCTCATATTCAACAATGTTTTTACGTGTGGAGGTGCAAACTAGCAATCTGATATGCATTTGGATTTCAGACCACCAATGGTCTAATGATCTACCAATAAAGGCAAGGAGGTAGACATAGCATGGTGGCTAATAAATCTGTTCACTGAACCCGCATAATATGCACATGGATTTCTTAGACGGCTTTCTTTTCAGTCTCCTTGGTGTAGTTTCTGGAGTGAACGACATGCCTTGAGTATTGAATACATACTACAGCACGTATCATGTCTATATGGCTCTTCCTTGAAATGAAAGAAAGCTGTCTACTTCCATTTTCTGAGTTGTTTCGATCTCATTAACATGCAGGTCCTAAATGAGGATCTACGACTTGTAGTAGGGCAGCAAGAAAGGATGATCAACGGGGCTAATGTTTGGAACTGGCCCGTCTCATACGATAAGCTGGGCATAAGGTACAGATTATGGAGAAATGCGACTGAGCGTGGGGTCAAGCAACCACCTTTCAGCAAATCAAAGTAGGAAGAACATTTACTATTGGCTCAACACTTTAATCTTGTTGCACGCGTCCCGACCACAGATGGGTGTAGATGAGCACTTGGGACAAACCAGAGCTGGCCCTGCAACGACAATAATCCAATGTCTCCCGGATGATTGACTGGGAATGGATAAAGAGAGTCTCTTTGCCCTTGTAAAGTAAGCTGTACACTAGTCAAATACCAAGGCACGCAGGCATGCTGTTGCTTGTCTTGATTGTTTTCAGTGTACAGTGCCGATTTGATTTTGATTTTTTCCCCGTTTTTCTTTTTGCTCCTTGTTAACGAGGGAATCAGGGAATAGTTATCCATGTACGATTACCCCAGAAATTATTTTCATCAACGGAATGGATTGCGAGAGATCGGTCCTTTTCTCTCAGATCGTCTTCCTTTCGTCCTCGCCCTGGGCTTTCAATTTATTGTATACTGTTTTCCGTGTTCCACTGTAGCTAAATTTTTGCATCCAGGATTATCTCACCAGCAACTTTCATTGTCCATCCATGACTGATTCTTCATGAAAGTTCAGATGTAACTGGTTCACTGGAAAGCCTTCACAATTTAATTTTTTAAATCTTTACATGTTTTTTATTTAAATATTTAATTTAATTTAAGTTAATTTTTATTTACTTTATACTTAAAAGGGCAATGATTAAAAGCAAACGGCAGAACAACAGGGGTCTTAGAACCGTTTTTTAAAAATTCTTTTAATTATTCGGAATATATAGACCATTTAAAAGATTCATCTACATTTATTTAGTCATAATGCAAATTTTCATAACATTTGGAAGCTTTTTACGCACTATATATTTATTTTTAAAATTCGAAACTCTTGACCGTTTTATATTGGCTCCCAAATGAAGTTAAATGTTTATGCATGTACTTTTTCCATCAAAATATTTTCGACATTATATGTATATATATTTTTGAAACTAACATCATATGTATATTTATTTACATCATAAATGGTTTAGATTTAAAATTTTTTTAAAAAGTTGGAAATTTTTAATCATTCACTTCGCAGGTTGGGAATTTTATTACGACTAGTTAAAGGATTTGGGCACAACCTTCCAACAAAGGTTCCATGGTCTAGTGGTCAGGACATTGGACTCTGAATCCAGTAACCCGAGTTCAAATCTCGGTGGAACCTTATAATTCTCAGCATTTTTTATTTTCACTTTTTAGCCTTTTCTTTCTCTAGCCTTTTAAATCAAACCTGTCGGACTCTGAATCCACCTTACTATTCTATTAATAACATTTTTTTCTTTTCACTTTTTAACCTTTCCTCTTTATATCTTTTTAAATCTAATGTCTTTAGTTCTTTCTTTTTCCCCAATTCTTTTTTTATCTTTTTAAAATATAATCTGTCATGGAGTTGTGAGCTGGAAAGGAGCCTTTTCTGCCGCCTCCTCTGTTGGCATTTTCAGGTCAGCGATTGCTTTGCAGGCTGCTCAGCAGCATGTCAAAAGGGATGAAATCTTCACCGTTGAAAGCTTCCAGTGATCTGTCACGCCACTGGGCCACAGGAATATTATATATCAGTATATGCTGCAAGTTGGCTTGGCCCACTGAAATTTTCACGTTTGAAACCGTTGAATTCTACCGCGCGGCACAATTCACGCGCTTCACTGCAGTTACTGCACTTGACCGTTTCACTTCTACCCGCCCCCGCACTGGCCAAAAGTTGCTGGCCGCCCTTTCCGCGCTACATCTCAATATACAAACTTAATTTCCGTTCAACCGTCTGGAGCCTGGCTGAGACTAGGGGTGTAAATTGGGTCGGGTTGACTCGGATTGGGACAAATATAACTCTAACCTACCTTGTAAAATCCCAACTCAATCCTACTTTCAACCCTACTTTTCACACATTAATCCAACCCTATTTCAACCCACCTTAAATCGGTTCCGTTCGGGTTAAAATCGGGTTAATAAATTACATATATAATCAATTCTAGTTAAGCTTTTGTTCACACAAATTTCTAAAATAACAAAAGTAATGATAATTATAAAAACAATAAGGGCTTGAATGAAAAGTAAATAAAATGAAATCTTTTGTTACTAAAAACTTATTTTTGATTTTTAACACATAATTATCATATATTTTTTCCTTGCTCAATGGACTATAATTTGCAAAAATGAGAGAATACGATACAAGGTAGGAATTTTTTTTAAAAAAAAGTCAATATTAGCAAGCAAATACTACAAGAGGGTACATTTTTTGGTAACAGATCG
>JAXCLR010000073.1:8555129-8583870 GCA_035584095.1 Annona squamosa
TCAATATTAGCAAGCAAATACTACAAGAGGGTACATTTTTTGGTAACTTTTATTAGCATCTAAAAATTTATTATTAATAAGAAAAATGCATATGCAAAAATTGGGTCGGGTCGGGTCGACCCCCAACCCAGCTCAAACTGATTTTTAAAATCGGGTCGGGTTGAACCCGATTTTTCAAAGTATCAACCCAACCATGATATAAATCGGTTTGGGTTGATGCGGGTTCGGGTTGAACCCGACCCTATTTACACTCCTGACTGAGACCAACCTCAACACATAACTAAACCCCACTTTTTTCTTTTAGCTCTTCCCCTTTCCATCCAAGCCATTCAAACGATTTCAATCTTCGAGAGGTCGCTACGAGGCATATTAATTATTTTCTTAATCTATCAACGGCTGAGAACTCCTTCCTTGGATCTATTCCACGTGTCAGTTTATGGGAGTAAGCTATCATGCTTTGCAAACACGCCAAAAGGATATTTGGATGACTTGCATATAAAACGATTATCATTCCATTCATTTGCGCATGAGCAGTGTATACGCGCGGTCCGACCGCTTGTGACTTTTGAGCGGAGATCTTCGTCTCTCTGACATGGGTCTTCTCTCCCAAAATTTCAGCTGACTCACACTCGCGGCCCTTCTCACTCGCCGAAAACGTATTCCTCTAGTCCTCCTTCGTTCTCCCGCGTCCCACTGGGAGGGGAGATGGCGAACGATTCGAAGGTGGAGAGGATTTCGAGACTGGCGCAGTGGAAGATTGAGAGCTTCGGCCCCTGCTCTTTTCGACGATCGGAGCCCTTCAAGGTCGGAATCTGGAACTGGTAAAGCCTTCTTCCTTCATTCCCCAGACAACCATCCTGTTCATTGATCGTCTCCACCACCTTCTTTGTGAATTCTCATTTTTCCCCATCTCTCTCGTCTGCTGTCTCTAGGTTTCTGTCCATCGAAAAGAACCGGTATCTGTACGTCCGTCTCTTTCCGGAGCCCAGTCGCATCTCCAAAGATCAGCCTCCGATTGCCAGGTTTGTCCTGCGCGTCTCCAACGTCGGCGCGAACCGCCGTCCGTACATCTCTCCTGGTATGCGCGAGCTTAGAAGCACTGATTCCTTTGCTTACTTCTCTGTCTTCACTGCTGGGGGAACACTGTGAGTTTTGGTACTCCGACTTAAGTTAGGTTTTCGCGCTACCCAATCGAGGAATCTGGATCATTCGTATGTCAGACATCGATTTCTTAGTTCTTACTGTTAAAAGTCAAAGTCATCAGATTGTCGGAACTATCCTGGTGCTAGAGAAGGCCTAAGCTAAATTTCTAATCCCCTCCACTATTGAAAGTATTTTTCTTGCTTATGAGATTTGAGATCAAATAATTGAATAATGGACTGGAGATTATCACAGAGGCTGTTGTTGCCCTCTGACGTCCAGTCGCCCACTGGTTCAGAAATAAATAATTATGTTTAAATAGTGCCTGCTAATTTAGAAATACGTCACATTGAAAAAATGTTTTATTCACTTGCGTTGTTTTTTTCTGTAAACAATCCTTACATGATGTACTGATGCGAAGATTAGGAGTTATACCTAACAGCTGAGCAGATCTGGGGGATTTTGACAGAATATCTAATCTATTTGACATAGCTTACTTTCCTACATTTTGATACGGTATCTAATCTGAATTAAGAGTTAATTCTACATGTCAAATTAGAGATGGGTAGTGATCCTATACATTGAGAACTCAGTTGTCTGATCAAGTTTAATGTTTCATGTGCAACTGTAAGACCTTTGGTCCATTTCCAGTATTCTCTTTAAAACTCTGGAACAAAACAATGAATTTGCTCCAGCCTGGTTCTTTTTATGTTGATGTCTTCGATCTCTTTGATACTCTCAATTATGTTGCTCATTTGCTTGGAAAGCAAGTGTTTAAAAGGTTTTGAAGACCTCAGAAATGAAACCTTGAGAAATGCTGTCACAGAACTTAATGACAATGATATTCATGAAGTGAATAACCATAATATAAATAGGTTTTTTAGTAGGGATGATGGGTTGTTGAAAACAAAGATTCAAATATGGGAAAAATTGGAGTTGTTAAGGGTGGTTAGAAGTTACATCACAAATGACACCAGTTTTGAAAAGATGGATTTTGGAATCCTTTGAAGGAATCTTTTCTAGAATAATGAGAAAGTAGCAAAGCTCTCTCTCTCTCTCTCTCTCTCTCTCTCTCTCACTCTCTCTCACTGCTAAAAGGACCTCCAAAAGTAGTAACTGTGGAAAAATTATTAGTTATTCATTATTCTTTTGAAGTTGCAAAAAGAAATATGCTTTATTTGTTTTTTCATATTTTTTAAATATGTTGTGAAATTTACTAATAAACTAATCAACCTTAATCATTTTGATGTACTTACAAGAAACTACGCAATAACTTAATGGATTTTATTGAACCAAGCTGATACATCTACACAAAGTAGTTGGATATCATGCATTATGCAAATTGTAGTATTTTTTAATGCAATTATTTATTTTTCATGGATGTGAAGATGGTCATTGGTGCTTAGTTACATGATGCAGTTCATGAAAGACTCATTCGTAACAGTGACGACTTTGTATGGCCTGTCGACTCAACTTTCCATGGGCGTTTCATCATCGATGTTGAATTTCTAGACCTGAAGATCTATCCATTAAATGTAAAGATTCTTTCATATATTTTCAATTTAACAAATGTTCCCATAGCATAACCACTTCATAATGTTGCATTAAACATGCTCAAAACCACTTTTAGTTGAGATGGGAGATCCATTATCGTCAGGCCTTTGATTTGGCGGGCCACTACGTGGATAGGCAGGCTGTTTGTGGACACGACATTGTCTTTGATGTTTCGTCTGTTCCCTATTCCTCCCATTCCCTTCCACATTCTCAACCACCATATTTTCATGACTCAAGTAATCATATACATATATATATGTGTATATGTATGTGTGGGCTCTGCCTCTATGTAACAAGGTTACATAGTAGTGGTTACATAGAAGCGGTTCTATGTAACTCTCTTAATTTTTGAGATGTTGATGATTAATTGAAAATCCAATCCATTCATTGCATTTAATATCACTTGTTTATTTAGGAAACCAAATTTCATCCAAACCAAGTATGTTCATAGGTCACAGTTGCTCAAATATATATATATATATATTTATGTGTAAATTATGAAAAATGCTTAGATTTATTCACATGTGTATTAGAATGTAATAATGCTTTATAGAATCATCTATATAATAATGATATTTTAGGAGATTTAGATGTTAAAAAAATTACTTTAAAGTTGATATTTTAGCATTGAACTATTTTATTACGTTGATTTTACACATTTATATATGGGACCCATATACGGTGAAATTTAAAAAATAAAAGGTTTTCAAGATACTATAAATGATGCTAAATATAATGAATGGAGTAAATTTTTTTTATCAACTATCAAAATTCTAAAAATTGAAAGGATTATATAGAAAAAGGATTTCATAGAAATGATACCATATATATATATATATATAGAGAGAGAGAGAGAGAGAGAGAGAGAAAATCAAGTGCAGTCGGACTAACTATGGGTCCCATTTGATCATAAATGAGAAATCTACTTCACCCATTGTGTTTAGAATTATTCACTTTATTAGCATACCAATTTTCATCCAAATCCAACATGTGTATGCGCCCCATCTTAAAATGGTACAAAATTAACGTAATAAAATAATTTAACGTAAATATCAACTTTAAAGTAGTTTTTTCAACATCTAAACCGTCTAAAGTATGATTTTTATATGAATAAATGATGGTACAAAATTTCATTACATTCTAATTCGTATGAGGCCTATTTTACACAGAGAGAGAGAGAGAGACCCATTCAAGTATAGACAGACTGCACCGTAATACAGTGCAGTCCGCTGTAAAATGGGCATTTATATTAAAGTATTTTATTATGTTGATTTTAGACTATTTTAAGATGGGGATCACACACATGTTGAATTTGAATGAAAATTGATATGCTAATAAAGTGAACAATTTTAAATACAATGGGTGGGGGTAGATTTCTCATTCATGATCATATAGGGCCCACAGTGCATGGATTGCATGGTGCTATCGCATGCACTGTAACATTCTCTCTCTATCTCTCTCTCTCTCTCTATATATATATATATATGCAAAAGCTCATTTGAAATTTTTTTTTTATATACAATTGTTAATCTAGGTGCATTTAACATACGTATCAATTTTTGTCATTTTTATGAGACTTTTAGATATTTGTTTTAGGTGCATTTAACATATGTATCAATTTTTGCCATTTTTCTGAGACTTTTAGATATTTGTTTTCGATTTTTTAAAATCAGTGAGATTTTTAAAAAATTTCAAAAAAATATTTAAAAATGGGTAAAATGCACCCGAGTGCATTGAGGCGTGCATGTAGTCAGCCCCAATATATGAGAACCCATCATGTGCAGATAATTTGCCACAAAATGGACCCCATACATATTAAAATGTAATAATACTTTATATAATCATTTATCCATATAAAATTATATTTTAGTCGATTTAGATGTTGAAAATACAATTTTAAACTTGATGTTTATATTAAATTATTTTATTATTTTAATTTTATATTATTTTAAGATTGTGCACATACACGTTAGATTTGGATAGAAAATTAGTATGCTAATAAAGTGAATAATTCTAAATACAGTGAGTAGAGTAGATTTTTTATTCATAATTAAGTGAGTCCTATAGTGCATGGACTGCATCGTAATTATGGTGCAGTCTGAATGCACTTAAATAAATTCCTATATATATATATATATATAGATGGGTATTTGAGGTGTAAGGATTTAAGAAAGGACAATTATGAATATCACTGTGGGTCGTGGTAGGTGCAATTTCTGTGTTGTTGAAGATCTCAGCGAAGTTGCCATATGAAAAAAGAATAATTATTTAAAGAGGTTCTAAACTCTGGTCATCCTTCTGAAATTCAGGGTGGTGAAGCCTCTTCCATATGGCCTCTGGAAGGACCAATGCAATCTCTAGCCACTGGCAGCACCCTCCGTTGCCTCGCCCGCATGCTTGATGAGGGAATACATGCCGACGTTACTATCAATACTGCTGATGGCACATTGCGTGCCCACAAGGCCATGCTGTCTGCAAGCTCCCCAGTTTTTGAGAGCATGTTCCTCCACAACCTTAAGGAGAAAGAGTCCTCCACCATAAACATTGATGACATGTCAGTCGAATCATGCATGGCCCTCCTCCACTACATATATGGCGGTATCAGACACGAAGAATTCTGGAAGCATCGTTTGTCGCTGCTTGGTGCTGCAAACAAGTATGACATTGCCGACCTTAAGGAGTGCTGTGAGGAAAGCCTCGTGGAGGACATTAATTCAAGCAACGTGCTTGACAGGCTGCAGGAGGCATGGCTGTACCAGCTGGAGAAACTGAAAAAAGGATGCTTGACCTATCTGTTTGACTTTGGCAAGATCTATGATGTTAGAGATGAGATTAACAGCTTCTTCATGCATGCAGACAGGGAGCTGATGGTGGAGATGTTTCAGGAAGTGCTGACAGTGTGGAAGCCAGTGTGATGCTTCATATTTTATGGTTTGATGCGCCTGGTAAGCGGAAAAATGAGCGATGCTTAGTCCATAGTCGCTGTACATGTAGAATTATAGATGTGGAAGCTCCATCATGCGCCCTCAAGCTCTCTGTTCAGATATAAGTTGGTGCTTTTGGAAACAGGCTGATCATGTTGGATTGGCCGCTCACACGTTTTGATGTGAGTCATATAAACTCAACTCTTTTACGATTAAAAAATAAAACAAACTAAAACTCCTTTGTTTTATGCATGTCATGGCGAGCAACAATGGCATAGACCAGGTTATTTAAGCTCATTGGAAGGAGTGGATATGTGAGTTTCACAAACTTACTTAGCAAATCTTAAATGTTGAAATCATGCGTATGATAGGGCAATATGAAAATCGTGTGGGACAAAACGAAGGATGGGGTGAATTTATCTCAGAGGTGGTCTCTACAGAAGCAAGGGGATGGGAATTGCTAAAGATCACGGCCAACAGAAACCAAGAACTGTTCTGGTCAGGAGTGAATCTATTTTTGAAAGAAAGCTAATTAGGATTAGATGTATTGCAGACATCCATACGTAGAGAGATAATGATTCACAAGGTCGAGCATATCAGTGTTGTAGGTGGTGCGGCCATGCGGAAACGCGGTGTGCAACGTGCGAAGTTGTGGACCGTGTTGTTTCTTCGATTCGTCGGGTAGTTATCGTGCCTCGTTGGTCATTCACGTACTACTCTTTATACGTTTGCATCAGGAAGTAGGAATCCAAATCCGGAAGCTTAAAAACATGGGATCAATTAGATTTTTTTGTTGCTTCCTTTCTAACCATCCACGCAAGTCCGTCCCCAAAGTAAGATGGCGACAGAGCCAACGGATCGATGGCCCGGATCCTTTCCTCTATAACTTCACGCATCATCAGAACTGGAGCGTTGTTTGCAACTTCGCGACCATCATAGAATCATGCCCACGGACAGTGTGTAGGCTACAAACTTCGTACACACACTTCACGCCCTTCAGCTTTGTCTAGACAGTCCACTCTAGGGGTGTTAACTGTTGGAGCAAAATATAGAAAGAGAGAAAATTAAGGAAAGTGGGGAAAGTGAAATAGAAACAAGTTTCACTTCAGGCGTGTTACGACGTCACTTTCCTTAAGGCAATTTTGCTACCCTATTTGCTACTTAGGGTAATTTTGCAGTTGCCCTCAGGATACAAAAAGTGAAACCTGAACTAGAATAGGAAGCAGCACCTTTTCTAGGCACACGGACACTTGAAATAGAATTTATTTTTTTTTTGGTTGAATGGAGAGAATTTCAAAATAATATGGCAATCTTGCAAATAAAAAACTTAGACACAAAATGTCTAAATTAAGACAGAAGCAACAGTTGTCTTTAATAAGACAATAGGATGTCTGAAGGGAAGAGAGAATGAGTGGATTTTGAGATGCTGAAATCTCCCGAATGTCATCTCTATTTATGGCTTGAATAAGGAGTTGTTTGATTGGATAGGCATACCCTTTTGCAATTAGGCATATCTTTTGAATCTGCCACATTATCCCTCAATCGGTTGCCTCTCTTCAACTCACGGCCAAATTCATCTTATTTGAATGAGTCAAACATCCGAAATTGTTGCATCCATTCATTAATTATAGATTTATAAAATTGCCAAAAAATTGTACATGGCAACAATTGAACCCAATACCTATTATATAACTACCCATGTTCTTTAGATATATTGGTTTTATTGTTTATCTATAAGTTTATATTATATTTATTATAAATTTGAAAATCCCAACATTAACCGGGTTGGACGGATTTGAGCTTAATATTAATCTTAATCCATTTAAAATATCTTAACTTTAATCCGTTTATTACCCTATTTAAAAAACTTCAACTTTAATCCATTTATAACTTATTTAATAAATAGGTTAGTGGGTTATTAACGGGTTGTATAGTAAATAATCCGAAAGCTTAAATTCTAGTAGATAATGATCTCGCAGAGAGAGATGAGAGAGTGTTTTTGGCATAGGGGAAATGAAAATAGAACAGTAATGGAAAAATAGAATTAAGGTAGCAATGAAAAAATAAAAATTAAGTAATTGCAAGAAGACTTAGCGAAAGAAAATAATTAAGAGGTTTACATGTATATATATAACTTTAATGAGTTAAGCGAGTTAAATAGGTTGAACAGGTTGTATGAGTTACTAAATGGGTTGAAGAGTTATAAAATCTCAACGCTCATCTGTTTATTTAATTAAATGGTTAAACAGGTTGGTGAATTATAACTCATTTATTCAAAAATTCCAATCCAAAATTATTTATAAATGAGTTAAACAAATAGATTAATAAATTGATCATGATTATTAACACCCCAGACCACTCTGCCCCCTAGTCTCCGAAAAGGGAAGTTCGCAGTTGGCTGGCGGACGGACGCCCGCGCACGGATTCCACGTGCTCATATAGGCACCGTCTCCCGTAAGCGCAGTTCCATGCGTCGAATTTTGGAAGATTTAACCGTCCAGTAAGTGTTTTAATGTCGTACCATGACATATTTCGATAACCCTAACTTTCCTATTCGCCTAAAATTAAATTGTTAGCCGCAAGTTGCCGAAACTCCGGATTGGTTGCAACAATTCGAAAATTTTCTAGCCTCCTGGACCTTGGTTACCTTAAAGATTGGCATACAATATACGGTTTGTTTAGTCTTTTACCAATGTTTTTTAATGCCACAAAATATCCCTGGAAATCACCAATAACCATTGTTAAATTGACGTGAATCAAGTAAAAATTCTTAAAAACTCATACTTTCAGAACTCAAAAATAAAATAAAATAAAATTTCAGTTTACTGAAAAACTCATGAAAGCTTTACATATATGCTTAGGAATTTTAATTCTAATTATGCTTATACTCATGTAGTTTTAAAAATTCAAAATATACTATTTTGTTCAAAATTTCATTTATATCATGCCTTTATGTGAAATGAAAAATATACTCAAATTTTAATTATGAATTTATAAATAAAAATTTACTTTCAAGTGATATATAATTCTACAACGGTAAAAATAAGATTATATAGCTATAGAAGAACTAAAATTTTATTTGAATATAATTTTTTAGTTTTTAATATAATTAGGGTTTGAGCATATTGATCATTTCATAAAGGATTTTGGAAGGGAAATATACATAAAGATTTTTGAAAATTCATACATATAAATAGAATTAGAAGTAAAATTCATGAATATATATGAAATTTATCATTAATTTATATTTTATTTTTAACTCTTTGATTTTTAAAATTTTTCAACCTAACTTGTTATCAATGTTATTAGCTTTTGAAAAATTTTCGCCAAGTATGTATTGGAAATTTTTTCACCGATTACATATAGATGAAGTGTGATGTAAAAGTGAAACTATTTATAAAGGACATAGATGGACGTGGTCAAGACTCACAGAGGTAGCCATCAAAATTACCATTTATTAACATAACAATATACTCTTTAAGAGTATTTTTTACATTTTAATCTTTCTAATTATGCATATTTGCTTCTAGCTTATGACTTTTGCAATTCACATATTTACTATTTAGATTCTGTAACTTTATTATATTTGATTTTTAGTTCGTACCACTGAAACATGTTGTTAAAGGTTGTTATTTGTAAGTGAAAAGTACAAAATGCACTTACAACTTAGTCAAATTGAGTTGATTCATGTTCATTAGTTGACTCGTGTACGTAGTCAAAATAATTTTATATAGTTTAGTTGAGTCAACTCAAAATTATGAACTGATTCATAAATATAAGTTGACTCATATAAATGAGTTGACTTAAACTTGCCGACAATGTCATTTTTGAAGTACAAGTTAAGTCAACTCTTTTTTAAAAAATATTGTCACTAAAAGTTTTCTACAGTAATTACGAACAAATTTTTTGTTCATTTTTTAACATGCATTAACAACAAAGTTCCAAATGTAAATAAAGCAAACTTATAAGTATAAAAAGTAAATATACGAAACTTACGGGCTAGAAAGGAAATATATGGGTGTGTTTGGCATTCACTACAACTTTTTTACGTGTTTTAGGGTAAAAAAAAGGTCAAATAGACGGTGTTTTGAAAAGATTGCTAGTATGCCATTAATGCATCTATGCATGATATGCCTTTAATACATCTCTGCATTAATTACGCACACTCAACATGCTTTAAAAAACCAGTTCGCTGTATAGAAATTTTGTTAGCAGCATGCAAATGGATCAGGCGTTGATGCATGGGCTAGTAAACAGCAGTTCAAAAATAAAAATAAGAAAACGGAGGGTTGTTAAAATGAAGAATTTTTCCAGCCGTATTTCTCATATCCCTGCCCTGGCTCGTGTAGGCGGGCAGTGACGAACAAAATCCGAAAGACAAGTTGCAAAGATGAAAAAACGTGTTTTGCTCGGACACCCCTGGCTTTGAATTGTTTTTTCCACTTCAGCGAGTTTTGGTGAATGCCAATTAGAAAGCCTAAAATGCAAAAAAAACCCTCACCACTACTGTGCGTTACGAAAATCGCAGGGCATTTCGGTAAATTCAGCCTCTGATCTTCTTCATAACGAGCACAAAAGCGCCCCACTCCGATCTAATATCCACTCCTCTCCCTGGAAACGCAAAGCAGCGTCGATATCGAAGCTGAAATTTCCAGAAGAGAAAAAAGAAAAAAAAAAAAAAAAATCCAGTTCCGACGATGTCCTCGGGTTTCAGCGGTGATGAGACAGCCCCTTTCTTCGGCTTTCTCGGAGCCGCGGCTGCCCTCGTCTTCTCCTGTAGGTCTTCTTTCCCGATCTGCGCTTCCTTTCCTCCAACTCCAGGATCTCATCTCATCTCGCCTCATCTCAATTGTCTTGCAGGTATGGGAGCCGCTTACGGCACTGCGAAGAGCGGCGTCGGCGTGGCGTCAATGGGAGTGATGCGGCCGGAGCTGGTGATGAAGTCCATCGTACCCGTTGTCATGGCTGGTGTTCTTGGGATTTATGGTCTGATCATAGCCGTCATCATAAGCACCGGGATCAATCCCAGGGCCAAGTCGTATTATCTCTTTGATGGCTACGCGCATCTCTCTTCGGGCCTCGCCTGCGGCCTCGCCGGATTGTCCGCTGGGATGGCGATCGGGATCGTCGGCGATGCTGGTGTTCGGTAACTCTCTCTCTCTCTCTCTCTCCATATATTGTATATGTCATCTGGAATCCGGATCTATTTCAGTGCCATTGACTATCGAAATGTAAATAGAAGTGGAATCTTTGGTGCATTAATTGCCTGGATTGGCATGCGGCACGCTGTGCCGTTGCGTATCTGTTGGAATCTTAGGTCTTCGATTAGTAGAATTTGGTATCGTGTGATCACTCGGGAATTTAAGTAAATCAGATTTTATTTTTTATTTTTAAATTTTGGAAAGCTTTCATATCAACTATGCTGGATGAATGCTTCTTAGGGGGCCTTGCATTAAAAATGAATTTAGCTGCACACATTGGCAGTTGTGGTCTAATAGTCATTTTCAGTTCTGTACAATATATCTGGTGAAGCACTTGAAACTTTCATCCCAGATGTTGGTTTCTCACAGCCTATACATGCAAAAAGCATTTTCTGGGCATGCAGTTGGAGAAATTTCTGAAGTTTTTCTAGATGATAGAGCCTGATAATCTGCAAACAACCATTTCGGGGCAATCAAGAATGAAACTTAGCAGATGTCTGGGATTGCTTGAGGCAGTCAAGCAAAATTTATCTAGTGCTTTATTTGCATGGATTAGGTTGCATTGAAGATTAGGGGCACGTGCATCCACGCATAGCAAAGAGTTCTATGCGCATAATTGCTGATGTAGTTGTTATTTGTACAAGTGTTCTCTCTACCCATGACTGGTTTTTCCATAATCATACTACCATAATTATTCTGTTAAAATTCATATGGAAGTTTGAAATTACCACATAACTCAAAACTGGGTCTTGCCTGGTTTTTCCTAGTCTGTTCTGGACCAGAACTGTTTCACGTGTATAGGCCAACATTATTGTAGGTATGTGTTGCCTCATGACCATTTCTACTTTTTAAACATTGTCAACGTATTGTACACGTGGTAGGTGCAAGAAATGTCAACTAAATGTTTTTGATTGCTCCAGACCTTGTTTTTCTCTCTAGTATAATTTAGTTATCCTGCTCAGAAGGTATTGCTGCATCTGAAATAGTTTGCTTAATTAGTTTCTGAAAATCTCAGGATACTTTTTTTTTTTTTTTTATATCAGGCCTTCACTCTTTTGAAGTCTCAGGGAATCGATCCCTGGACTAGGGGTGTTAATGGTAAACCCGTCAACCTGTTCGTCCAACCCGTTTATAAATGGGTTTGGGTTGAGATTTTTGAATAAATGAGTTATGATCCGTCAACCTGTTTAACAATTTAATTAAATAAATGGATTAGGGTTGAGATTTTATAACTCGTCAACCCATTTAGTGACCCATTTAGTGACCCATATAATTTATTCAACCTGTTTAATTTATTCAATCCATTTAACTTGCTTAACTCATTAAAATTATATGTGTGTGTGTAAAGCCCTTGGTTATTTTTCCTCTTTAAGTCTTTCTTAAGTCACCTAATTTTCATTTTTTCACTATTGCCCTAATTCCATTTTCCGATTACTGTCATGTTTTCATTTCCCATGCGCCAAAAACACTCTTTCATCTCTCCCTAAGAGATCATCATCTACTAGAGTTTAGGCTTTTAGGTTATTTGCTATACAACCCGTTAACAACTCATCAACCCGTTTATTAAATGATAAATGGATTAGGGTTGAGGTTTTTTAAATAGGTTAATAAACGAATTAAGATTGAGATATTTTACATGGGTTAGGATTAGGATTATGTTCCAACCGTCCAACTTGATCCATTAATACCCCTACCTTGGACCGAATGGCAACTGTGCCATGATGTGTTACCGCTGTTAATTGCGCTGTAAAAATCTCGGAATATGTTTTCCAGCCACAGCTATGAGCTGCTGCATCTAAAATTACATTCAAATTTTGTTCATTATGGTAATTTGCAATTTTGTGTATCCAGTCAGTTGGTTAGTGTGACTCTACAAGTTTCAGCATACAAGCACTTTTCTAGTATTTCTAGGATTGTAGATTGAGATATTTTCTCCAGGTTATCTGTTTCTATGCAATCAGCACACTCTTTGCCCCATGTTGTCTTTTATAGTGATCTAAATATTATAGAAGTTTTGATGTTTGCAATATTTTTTTACAAATGGGAATCAGACGGAAAAGGAAATCAGAGTAAAAGAAGAAAAGGAATTTCTTTCCCTGTTTAAAATTCGCAAATAGCATGGATTTCTTCTGCTAGGGATTAATATATCGGAAGAAAAATCTTCTGCTTAGCAAAACGATAATCGAACATATTGCACTATCGAGGGACTATGTTGGTCAAAAGCAGCTTCCGAGTGCCCATGTGCTTAATGTTGAGCTAAGGACAGAAACTTATTTACAGTAGCATGTGGAATGATGGAATCAGGAGGAATGCATCCTGGATAATTGCTTTATCTGTAGATAGGATGTCCTTGAAATCCGACAATTTACAAAAGAACACCGGATTCTGGGTCTAAACAACTGGTTATTTTACAGGAATGGTGAAACTAAACTTTTTTTTTTTTTTTCAATTGCTGCTTGCTGAATGGCTGACTTTGGCCCATCTCTTGATAAATTCGTGTTTTTTTGCGCATGATAGTATCATGATGTGTCTAAACTTCCACCATTGGTTTGAAGCGTGAATTGTGATTTTCTTAGTAGTCTAAATGGAGAATATACGCTGACATTCATTGCTTAGGCAGATCCATGGTAAAAATTGTTGGTTGTTCTTGTCATTTACAGGGCAAACGCACAGCAACCAAAGCTGTTTGTTGGAATGATTCTCATCCTCATCTTTGCAGAAGCTCTTGCTCTTTATGGTCTTATTGTTGGTATCATCCTTTCTTCACGTGCTGGGCAATCTCGAGCAGATTGAGAAAGTCATCAGCTTCATCCTTCCAGCAGCTATTTATATGTCCGAATAGAACATTGAAACATGGTGGAATTATGTTTTTGTGTTCGCTATATGATTCTCTTTCTGGTTCTATGAAGGACTTGGATGATGCAGTCTCGTTGCCAGTTGGCCATTTCTTTCCTCCTATAACATGCTTCAACCAAATGCTAAGACATGCTAATTGCTTGAGTAGCCTGCATGCTGTTCAGCCTGCACATTGGTTTTTGGGTGACATTTCGTCTATCTTTCTACATTTTCACATGATTTGCTTCAGTTATTTTGGTGATTTGATCCTATTTGGATGGAATAACAAAGTCTCAATGAATGAAGAGTTTTTCCTTCCCTCCACATATCTCCTGAACATGTAATGGTGTCAGCTTTGATCCATCTAAAGATGTTTCTTATACATAATCTCGAAGAAATACAAAAATTAGATCAGTGCCTTCACTCTTATGCTAAACTAGCTTCTAGTACAGATGTAACTTGGTTCGGTCCAGGTAACAGTCTACTCTACCTGTTCCTTTTTTGCAAAATGTCTACTCTATTCTATCGTAATCGATTTGGTTCCTAGTATACTTTACTTTACCGATTCTCCATACTATTGGTTCCAGTTCTAAATTGATTTCTTTAATACTAAAATAAAATATTTTTAAAAAAAATATTTTTATGTTATTTTAGATAAGATAAAGTGATATTTATTTATATTTTAAAATCAGAAGTACATATGCTATTGTGATCTAGTGTACTCGGGTGCAAATATCTATTTTTTATATTTGTTTGAAATTTTTTTTATAAAACTCTTAAGTGTATTTAATATGTGTATTAATTTTTACTTTTTTTTTTTGAGATTTTTATATTTTTTAAAGATTTTTAAAATAATGGCATTTTCATAATTTGTAAATTACGAAAGTGCCACTGATTTTAAAAAAAAATTTAAAAATATCTGCAATCTCCAAAAATGGTAAAATTCAATAAACATGTTAAATACACTTAGATAACATTTACATAAAAAAATTTTAAAAAAATAAAATAAAAGAAAGTGGGTTAACTATGCTTATGTGAATCAAGGCTAAGTGCAATCGGGTGTATTTAAAAATGTTTGTTGTTTACATTATTATGTTAAAAAAATATAAAGTATAGACCATCACAGTCTAATCATTAAAAATATTAATATATTAAAATCAATATTCGTAGGCTTATTCATAAAATGCTTTTAGAAGTTAATAACTTATATTTAAATAATCAAATTAGTTGTCTACTTTACAGCCCACGACTATTATAGGGTATCAGATTCATTTGAATTTGCATTTATTAAAATAATTATACACACAAGATATTTCACACAAAGCACAATATATATTATATACATATATAATTATGTACTTAATTAATTACCTATATGAGTATTCATGGTTGGTTCTAGATACTTAACATATCTCTCTTTTCCATATCTTATTTGAGAGAATGGGTATTAATTTACATTCTATTAATATCCATGAGTAATATTTCTAGGCTACTTAAATTAGAGTTGGGTCTATAGATATTCATGAGTGCCTGACTCAAATTGCACCCTCAGCTTCTAGTGCATCATCTACGCCTATTTCCCACATGCCACCAAAACATTGGCGCCATTGATAATTTCTGAACAGCATCATAGATCAAGGCGTTTAAGTACATCGGCTGAATAATAGAAATCTTGTGACAAACTGATATCGTATGAATGCAGAGTTAGCGAAATCAATGTGCATTCCCGTTGCGAGACTGAATTAGTGAGAACAGTGCCATCCTAGGCTTAAACAAATTGGTTTGAGAGGAAATGCTTTCATTTTCCCAATTCCCGAGTGAGTCTCGCGCTAAACACCCAACATGTTTTATCTGCCCCTGGTAATCAATACTTCTAAGCATGTTGCTTTTCGTATGGATATATACATATGCCAATGTCCGTGTCTTCATTCTCAATGGAAGACTCGAGAACTGAGAGAATCCGTGGACTAACTATAAATGTTAAGATAAATTTTGATCAAGCCTCGGCAACTGATCAAAGATCACTGCACTTCGACAGTGCTTCAAGGGCGGTGGACCTGTCAACGGTGCGTAACTTCTGTTCAGAAGCGATTGAGGGCAAGCAGTAGTAGCGGGAGGAGCAGCAGCAGCATAATAATAAAGCAGCAGGAACAGTAGCATCATGATCATAATCATAATAATCGTAATAGAAGAAGAGGAGGACGAGGACGAGGACGAGGTGGAAGAGGAGCATGAAGGCAACAAACAAAACGCAACCCTACTCATTCACATTACAGGCCCAAACATCCGGTAAAGAACGAAACCGAGCAAGGCAAATTAATAAACCATATTTTCATAAAGGTTCAAAAGAAAAGAAAAGAAAAGACGGAATGGTGTCAGCCCAGTCTTCCAATACAAATTCTAAACCATGTCAGAAAAACATTGCGACATGGTTTTCTTTTATGAATCTATAACTTGTGCAGGCAGGCACTAACAAATAAAGCAACTTCAATTACACATAAGATACAGATATAAAAACGACGACTGCAGCAGATGCTGCATGTGCATAAATTCTTTACCAATGTGGCTGCTTCAACAGATTATCAGCCAGGAACAAAATAATCCATCTTGTCCACTGGGAGATTGAGAACAGATGTTTCCACCTACACGAAAAATGACTGCAGTTAATAATCGTTGCATTGCTTTTCACTGACTATGGATAGGAAGAAGTGGTCTAATAGATATTACAATGGGGCTATTCCTGTGAGAATCTAAAAGTGTTGTCTGCTACCACGAAGAGGAAAATGAGAAGTTGATTGCCAGCTCATCTGCTTCAGCATCATGCAGCTGCGATCATTCAGTCATGGTGACTTGATGATCCTATTTCCTAACTGTTTGATTCAACTCGTGTGCATTGGAAATAGAACATTTGGCCAAAGCATGGATGGGTAAGTCATGACCAGTAGAACAGAAAGGGCATCCTCTAAGCAGAAAGATTCAATATAGAATTCTCAAACGAAAGAATGGTCTAGGTCCGACAGACAAGACTTCCATGATCAGAAATCATAATCACCAATCAACCCGATACTTCAATAATGACCATCCCATATGATATGTGTGGCATAAGAATTCCAAAATCACATGGCCATGGCTGCTGGTGCATTTGCATGGTTGGTCGCAACCAACACATCAAAGAATCTTCCAATTGCTTACAAGATCAACAAAAATAAGATAATATGCCTTTAAATCACGACCATAGTTTTGCACCCCAAAAAAATAATAATAATAAAAATCATGACCATAGTTGCTGAGTCCATTTCCATGGATGGTCATAACCAAAGATACCAAAGAAACTTACAGATAATCACAAGATGAACAAGAATAAGATTGGACACATCTTTTTAAACAATGCTGGGAAAATAACAGGCACAACTTACATCTTCGAAGGGGACAAAAACAAAGGGTGTCAACCCCCTTCTATGTGTAATAGCAGGCACATCAGGGTCATGTGTCTCATCTTCCTGCCATCCACCAACCACTCCAAGAACATCACCATCTGAGTCACTAATCTCACTATCATTTACACCACTTGTAACAAGGGAAAGAAGATCCAATCGATTATTTGCACCCGCAGTTGTTCCTCTCACCCTGGTGGGACAATAAGCTCATATCAAGCTCAGGGTACAGTGAGATCAAACAAGGCTAAATAATGAGTTCTAGTGAAATCATTAGTGGGCATTCAAGATGAGCAAGCTTGTCCTAAGCATTTTGTGTCACCAACAGGGACAAAGGGCCTGTCAAGTGAGCATAATGGCCTCAAATTTGTTATGGAAAACTGCAGGACAGTCCCAATATAGACCATATCACCACATAGGCCAGTTAAACAGCAATAGGTAAATGCGCATCCAGGACTTGAGATAATATAACTTATAGAGCACAAGAGACAAGTTGGCCATCAGAGGATAAATTAAAGAAGGTGCCACGTGACAAATCAAACATGAAAACATAGTCACTCCATGGACCTTAAGCGGATTCTAAGAACAGTAGGACGCCGGCCAGGGTACAGAAGAGCAGCTTCAACCTGGAGATGACATTTAACCAAAAAAAAAAGAAAGAAAGAAAGAAAGAAAAAAATTACAACAATGAAGAACATTAGATAAAAAGAAGGATTTCTTCAATTTCAGGACATGGCAATCTAAGTTGCCGAAATGTGGCAATTTTCCTTTGATGCCAAATCAAGAAGGCGCACAAATATAGTGTTTCAAAGAATCTGGAAATACACATCATAAAAATAAAAAAATAAAAAAAAGAATCTGGAAATATAAAATTTTGAAATACACGGTAAGCCGTACAGACCTTGTCATTGTTCAATACATAGTGGCCACTGTAGACACAGTCCGTTTTTGCTGCCCTGAAGTGCATCAGTTTCACCACCTCTTTAACTTTTTGTGAAGAATTCTGGCCAACATTAGACTTGTCATGTGCCAGATTTCCATTAATGGAACATCCTTCTGCGTATTTATGTGAATCTAACATAGGTAAAAAATATTAACCTTGTAGAGGAACCTTCCTGAAGGATAAAACCTTATGTAGCGGTAATAGCACACCTATGGCATAAGAACATGTATGAATATAGAAGAAAAGATTAAACCTTTCTACCAATTTAAGAAAGATGTAAATATTTAACAAGGTTTTAGTATCTCAACATGCATACTGTGGAGCATCTTTCTTTGTTCCCAGAAAATACGGATCATTAATGCATACAGACTATTATTGACAAGTGAGTAAAGTGTGGATGAGTCACCACATGTAACTTACCACATGAACAGGATTTGTAACCTTCCATTCTGCCACTCCAGCACGAATGTAGGTATTCCTACTCACATAAAGCCCTGATAAAAAGAATCAGTGGAGGTAGGGGGATCAGGACTGTATAAACTGATAATCATCCTATGTCTAAAGCATGAAACATAATTAATTGGCTGAGAAATTGCCAACAGGCATCTCCATTGCCCGTACATGATGCATGATCCCAAAATACTTCCAATATAGGCATGGAAGGAAATTCAAATGGTATTCCCACCATCTGCCTTTATAAGAGCAGGATGCATTTGCGGCATCTGGATGCAAACAGCACGCACTGCATCCTCCTCAGCCAAAAAAAAAAAAGAAAGAAAGAAAGAAAGAACAAAACAGTTTATTGAGGAGCAATTAAAAAAAAATTGAAAAAGCAGTTCAGTGAGGGGCAATAAGCCCACAAAAATAAAAGGGTGATATAAGAACATCAATTTTATTACTAACCTCATTTACAAACCAACTTCATAACAAGACTTCACAACCCCACTGAAAAACCCATTTCAAGGGCTTGACAGATGTTCTATTTCTATAAACCCTAGGGAAATGAATGTTTACATCATATGACACAATCTAAGCGTGTGTTTGGCAATCGTGAAAACTAATCAACCTAAAATTTTTTAATCTAAAACTTTTTACTCTCAACAGCTACCCTATTTTTTTAATTATTTCTTCACATCTTCCTATACAACTACTCTACTTTTTAATCATTTCTCTACAACTATTCATACAACTACCCTATTTATTTTAATTTTATCATCTTTATTCGCCATTAACCTATCATATTACATCATTTTTCCTATTTCAGAAAGTTTTACACCTGAAACTTTTAATTTAGGATGTGTTTGGCAATGTGCAAAAAATGTCAAGTTAAAACTTTTCAATTTAAAACTTTTCACTCTCAATAACTATCATATTTTTTAATTATTTTTGCACATTTTCCTATACAACTACCCGACTCTTCAATCATTTCTACACAACTAACTTATCTATTTTAATTTTATCTTCTTTACTCTTCATCATTATCCCTATCATATCACATTATTTGACAATTTTTACTCTCCAAAACTATTTATCAAAAGTTTTATTCATTCCCAAACACACCCTTAGTTTCATCAAATGTCAAACACCCCCTAAAATTTGCCAAACATGCTTAGAATTGTGCACATGAGGTTGAACCCTGTAGCTGCTTGAATTTGATGGTTGGTAGTAGCAAAATTAGATTAAAGTTCCGTAACTCATAGATGTTTAGATAGAAAAGAACTGTTACCATTTGGTAAAAGAAGTAACAACCTAGCAAATAATCTAGCATTATTAGCTGCCGTTATTGAATAAAATAACAGCTAGAAATTTACTACCCTGAACCTTGCAGATGCCTTGCCTGCCTTCACAGAACACTGGACTAAATAACAGACGCAACCAAAGTCCTTTCCCATATTGATCATGAAAATTTTTCAATCAACTATTTCCATAGCGATCATGAAAATTATTACCCATCTCCGCTTCCTATTGATGTGAACAGATATGGTGTCACAGACGAGAACTGAGCAGTGTAATAAGTCTTCAGAACTCAAAATCAGACAGTAAAAGACTCATAAATCTCTTTACCATCAGTACGAAGCCTCGGTCTTAACAGCCACATTTTTCTCCACGAACCTTCATACATAGACTGGACAATCTTGTAATTTTCCACCATTCCAGACATCTTCATGAGAAGTTGGCATAGTTCAGTTTGGACGACGAGTTAGGATGAAATAAGCATTAAAAAAGTTAAATATTAATCGAAGCATACCTGCCAAGCTTTCAGGCAGGCACTACGCCAGAAGACTGGATGACGAATAGTATAGCTCCATTTTCGACAAACACATGCAGCCCTCCCTAGGCTGTATGGTGTCATTCGAGAAAAAACCTGGTTGTAGAAGTCAATCAGAGAAAGAAATTACAAAATAAAAATAGCGAGTATATCAGACAGGACAATAAAGAGACATTGCCTAGAAGCTCCAGCACTTCTTTAACAACAATTGCGATGTTGGAAAGCATATGTCATTATTTTGGCATCTCACAAAAGGTACTCCCATCTGGTTATGGGAAGGAAACTGTTGGATTGGCCAGTCCAGTAAGATTCGCTTGCAGCACAAACCGATTTGCTACCAAAAAGCTACCATTCATAAATGTTTAGGACAAGTTCCCTTCATATATTCATCCCAAGCAGGCCATGAAATAAGACACATCCAAGCACTTATATTGCAAGAAAAGGAATTAATTGGACAACAAAAAAGAGATAAGATACCTCATGAAGCAGTTCATCAGGTAAGCAACGATGGATGAGGGCAGGATCAACAAAAGGTTTGCTACTTGCACTTCCAAAGTAAGGAACAGCTCTTAGTCTCACACCATAAAGATCTGGCAATGAACACAGGATCAGTTGTCAAAATAGCAAAATTCTAGAAATCAGTCCATAGTATGCAAGCAAGTGAGATCCAGATAAAGTTATTTCCCACAAGAGGAGAATGTAAATATCGAGTATATTGTAGGAATGGAAGAAAGTATAAGAGTGCATAGAGCTCCAGTAGATTTTCAGGTAGGTAGGGGCTCCCATCTACACAACCTTACCTTTGTTTTACAAAGAGGATTTTTTCAGTGAGCCTGTGGCTCAAACTCACGATGTTTGGTAGTGAAGGTAGCAACTCTTTCCCTTGCATAAAGGTCCACCCTTAAATGGAAGAAAGGATGAGATCGTTTTTTTTTATTTTGTTTATTTAAAAAAAAAAATGGATAGGAAGTGTTTCTAGGATGTACCTAGCCAAGGTCTGCTTCCTATAAACTGGAAGGTCCTCAAATGATGGCTCGAACCTGCCTCTGTGGGAATTGAAAACGACAAATCTGCAGGAATAACATAAGTTACAACATTATAGCGGATAGTGCTAAGATATTCACATGAATGATAAGAGGAAACACAGTGAACTAAGAATGGTTACCAATGTATTCAATATTGTCCTGTTTCCCATCAGCCAATGTGTGTTAATTTTGAATTTTTAGCATTTATTCAGGACTTCAGGGAGTACCAGAACATTCTGAATTCATCTACTACAAGTCGATCCAGTAATCTCTGTTGAATAAGACAAAAATGATTTTATAGTTTCATTTCCTTTCTGTTAAAGCATATCAAAGTAAGCCAACAAATGAATATCTTCCACCTCTTTAACTTCTTAGGCTTTGTTTAATTCTTCTCCATAAATTAATTATACACACATTTCGTTCTGGTACATCATATATATTTGCTTTCTAAGCTTCTTCCATGGTCGAAATACAGAATCAAGCTTCAAATGTTAAAATAGATAGTAATCTAAGGTGGTCGTGAACTAGGTAGGGCCTTCAACGACAGTTTTCAGGTCATGAAGACACCAGGAAAAAACGCAAGTTTTTCCACTTTGGGCAACTATCCATTTCTCTAGCTATTTAATGGTTCAATCTAGAGGTTTAGAATTTTTGTAGTGCAAGCAACAATAACCGATCCTAACTTCCCGTTAGCTCATCTGCTCTTATAGCTTTTGTACTCGTAGCAAGGACATCCAGTCCATTCCAGTTACGATAATAAAAAACAAGATAGCATCTCTAAGCTAGTTGTTACAACTGTCAATATTTGTTTTGTGCACTTCTATCCACCTGCATCCAAAATAGCCCAAGTTCTATTCCTACGATCCGTTCATTTTGACCCACCCAGGATCACTTTGCATTTGCATCAGCCAGCTCGTGTAACCATTAAAACTACCGATTTTTCGAGTTGTGTGGTTCCTCCGCTTCCAAAACAATATACACCAAAAAATGACGCTATCAAATGATTTGTAACAACAGCGTGAGGTCTTTCACGATACCATAACGTTTTGTAACGACGGATTCTTTAGCCGTCAAACTGCCATGAAAAACCAGCCCATTGATATAAAAATTCAAGCTAATTTTAATTTTTGTAAATCGAAGAAATATAACATAATAACAAGAGTTTTCCTCCCTGTAGTCCGAATCACGGTTTGTGGAGAAGCAGTTCAGATTATAAAATCTTAGAATTTGCTCTCTTTTTTTCCCAGCTCCAGAATGTAAACGAACCGACCAAAAACAGCGAGAAGAAGAGCGAGTAAGAGGAGATTTCGAGAGTTGGGCGTGGACCGTGTAGGTCGCCAAAAAAATGAATGGGAAATCAGGGAATTACCTGACGACATGAGAGGTAGAGGAATCTTTGCAACTCCCTCCTCGCTGCCTCCCTCTCGAACCCTCCAAGAAAAGTTGAAGTGCCAATGTCAAAAATCCTACGATGCAGCTTTCAAGCTTCAAGCCGACTTGCAATTGTCAAAAAGTCTATAAGCTTTCTTCTTTTGCAATATCTCCTGATCATTTTTCTGACAATTGCATAAAACGTTGAATTGAGCTCAAAACAAAGCAAAACAAAACAAAAAAGGATAATTTTCCGCAAGAAGGCAAAAGCTTTTTCCACTTTTACTTCACTTTCCCCTTCTAAATGGGACTGCAGATTCTTTAAGTGCCCATTTTGGAATTATGGAATTGGACATGGATAAGAAGATTGAATGAGTATGAATTATTGCGAATTGAAAATTTAACCGTTATATTATTAATGAGAACAGTGGTCTTAAAAATAAAAAAAATTTAAAAAGATTATATACTGACAAATAAATGTTTATACAAGGAAATATGAAAAGCAATATCAGAAATGAAAAAAGCTTTTTTAATGAGAAATATTGATTATCCTAAACGTGCTAAACATATCCTAAATGAGCTGATTACCAACTAAATATTTATTAGGCTAATTTCACATATACCTATAAATTTTACCTATAATTTTACATACACCAAAATACTTTTAAAATTTTTAAATATACTATGTATTTATCCAAAATTTCATTCGTACCCATACTCTTATTTGAAATTACAAACATGCCCAAAACCTAATAATAAATTTATAAATAAAAATTCACATAAGTGATGCATGATTGTATAATATTAAAAATATGATTGTATAACTATTAAAGCACTAAAAATTCATTTAAATATGAATTTTTAATTGAAACTTGTAATTAGAATTTAAGCATATTCATCATTTTACAAAGAGTCATAACAATAAAGAAAATGTTAGGCAAAATACATAGATATATTTGAAATTTTTAGAAGTTTGTGAATATACATGAAATTAGAAATAAAATTCATAAGTATATATAGAATTTGCCCATATTTTTTGTTATTTATATTTTATGCATCGGCTAAGAAGGTAGTATATTAAAAAAAATATATACAATAGAGAATGATAGTTGCAATTTGCAAAAAAATAAAATTTTTAATGAAATGTAGAGAAAGAGTTCTAATCAAAGTCAGTTAATCCCCCTTCTCATACACTGAAAAAGCCATCAAATTCAAAGTTGATAAATGTCGATCAATCATCATCATCAAATACAAACTATGCTTATGATCTTCTATATCTGTCTATATTTTTTTAAACAAAACTGTTAATGTATATGTATATTATCCACAAAACAAATTTTACTATTTTTTGAACGTGCATATGTTTATTTTCTATTTTAAATAGAGGAGTATTGTGCTTATTTTGATAGGGGAAAAATTTACCACAATACACTTATGTTTAAAAATATAAGATAAATATATATACATTTTTAAAAAAGTAAAATTTAATTTTTTATAAATACCTAGATTAATAGTTTTATTAAAAAAATTTAAAAAATAAAAAATGGTTATTATCACCTTGTTGTGGATGATCATTAGGCTGCAAACTGTCCACTTGTGAAAAAACAAAGACAAACAAATATTGAATACCATGATCCTCTCTTCTCCTTTGTTAGAACATCTCATTTTATACTAGCGTCTATTGTCTATTGAGAAATATGAATTTGTAGTTTGTATGGCCGTAAATATTTTTGGGCAAACTTGACAAGAAATTTGTTAAATCTACCTCTTCATAGTACTAAAATTTTTTATTGTGTCATCGCTTTGGATGAATGCACAATTTATGAAGAATAAAAAGCTAACCTTCCACCTTAAGCATCCCTACAAGCACACTTATATCAATTGTATTCGCTGTGTTGAATTGACATGAGCAACTTTTGAATAAAGTTAAGATTTATTTGATAACATATTTGGAGAGGGGAAAGTGGAACTCATATTTGCCTATACATCGAATCATTTTATCCACTTTAATTGCATTGATTTTTCCATTTTACCCTTATATTATAATAGCCAAATGATTTTTCAAACCGAATTTTGTGATTTCAGACGCGTTTAAAAATATTTTTTTTGTTTTTTAAAGGTTTTTTATAAACACTTTAATCTAGTTATATTTAATTTATAAATCAAGTTTAACCATTTTTGCGTATGTGTTTATATTTGTTTTTGGTTTTTAAGATCAAGAGTATTTAAGTCATCTTAAATAATTTAAAATGATTTACACATCCCTGTTTTTAAAAATCTAAATTAAATATATACACACATCTAAAAATGATATAACTTAATTTATCGATTAAATAAAACTAGTTTAACATATCTGTAAAAAAAATTTCAAAAAAATATGTTTTTGAATGGGATTTTAGACCGATCTAAAAAATGGTTGCTTATTATAATAATCTTCTTAGATAACTATCTTGTTTATTTTTTTTTACCTATATCGTATCATATTATTCTCATAATTTAAAAAAAAAACCGGCTTTATCCACCTTTCTTGCACACAATAATCAAATCTTCCTCACAGAGCAGGGTTGGACGAAAATACATTAACATTAAGCATATACATATACCATACAGGAATCCATGTACGTATAATCCGCACGGTCGTGAACTCTTCCAAAATTGAGGTGGCAACTTCTGAGTTTATCATGACGGTGCCTGGCACCATAGCAATTAGGAGCATATTGTACGGCTTTTGCATCCTATGAGGTTCCATCGAAATTCCAAGCAGATGATGAGATTTGCAAAATTTGTATCATCATCCGTAAAGTTTGCTTGAAATTTTAGGCACGACTACAGATCTTAAACTCTTTTAAAATTATCAAAATACCCTTATAAACAATAAAATGAAAAATATAAGAAAATACTTTCAAAATAGCAAAAAAAATATTTTTTAAAATATTTTCCCATTAAATAAATAGTTTGGGGTTTAAGGCATATTTACGATTTTAAGTAAATCTTGCAAGGAAAATTTGCAATTTTGGCAAAATCTTGAAAGTACTAATGCATAAACCTTTATATATATACTTTTAAAAACCTAGAGGAGTAGCTGAGACTTTTGGGAAAAGGGATAAACTCAGATGAAGAGGACATGATATTATCCAGGGGGGCAAACCATATAAAAAAAATACATTTTAAAATTTTAAAAAGATTTTTGCAATCAAATATTTTAAGAGGAATTTTTGAATTTTTAGAAAAGTCAGGGGGAGAAATTGCTCTTCCTCGGTTCCATGCGGTTCCACTTATGTACAACATTTATCTTACTTATGCTTTTATATCTTATCGATAATTTAATTAATTTGTTTACTTTGAAAATCCGTGGTGAGTTGTTTTAGGTAAGATTAAAAAAATGCGATGCCTTTGGCAAATGGGGCTCACAGGTGGACGAATTACTGTATAATCAATAGGATAAAACTCACGAAAAATAGGATTAGAAACGTATAAAATGGTCCAATGAATGATAAATGGAAGCATGCGGTTATAGATATTGTAAATAGAAAGAAAATATTTAATATATATAAGAAAAAATAATATGATAGCTTGTTAAAGAAAATAAATAAAAAATGAAAAAAGATGATGATCATAGTGACAATGACAACGATAATGATAATAATGACAATAAGAATCTTTTCTGGCATTGTGATTGGGAGGTTAAAAGCTTTTTTCTCACTTATTTATCCATTGCTTGAAAGAAGCTTATATTTTTCAAGATGATTTTTATAGCTAAAAAAGATAAATTCGATAATGCTTTTGTATCATCTTGATAAAAAAGGAAAAAATAAAATCAGAATGGCCTAAGTTATTTGCATACCTTAAGACAATAACAAAGGTTAACTTGGGTTGGGTAAGTTCGGTTCGGGATTAAACATATTCTTATCATATTCTTAAAAATTCATATTCTACCATATCTTAGGTAATCGTTTTAAGTATGTTTTATCCTATTTTTTAAGATTGGGTTGATTTTGGTTTTGGTCTCAAGTCGGTTCTTTAAAATAATTTTATATTATATTTAAAAATTCTAATTTTATTATAAGTTGTACTTAAAAACCTTAAATCAAGATGATAATAGCATATTTTTTGAAATATATTCATAAAATTTACTAAATAATTAATAATTAATAAGTTTCCATATATTTAAGGAATATATTTATATCTCTTACTTTAAAAGACATTTTATAAAATTTATACTAAATATATAATAATAATTTAGATTAGTTTTGGGTACTCAGACCTTGGAACCATCTCTATCCTAATTGAATTAACTATTTTTTTACTTGAAACCTACAATATCCTACAGGTATAAAAATAGAATCATGCACTAGTCATTTAAGGTATCTAACAGGTTAATCCTGGCTATCCTACTCAAGTTGCACTTCAAAATAATAGACTTATAATTCGGAAGTAGAATGTGCTTAGACTTATGGCATAATCACTTGCTTTCTTCTTCCATAAATTATTTTCCTAAAATTAAAATTATTTAATATTATTAGTTTTTTCATGTTACAAAAAACTACTTTGAGAGAAAACCTATATTTAATTAGTTCTAGTAATTTTTAAAGTAAATATATAACTATTAAAATATATAATATAGAGGGCTATGATTCAAACATTGCTTGGTTTGAATTATTAGATAACCTTTTGATTTGTATATTAATTTAAAGATTATATGAATCCAACTATCTAAGACATTTAACATTATTTATTTAGTTAGAATGCATAATAGTATTTTAATAAAATACGGTTTATAATTATCAAGTATTTTTAATTATGATAATGTGTTATGACTTATTTTGTTGCCCAACTAATTATACCTCTTATGAAAAGAATTTTTAAAATTACAATTAAAATTTAAAGAAAGTATAATGAATAGTCTAAATTTGATTAAAATATTAAATTATCATTAAGTAAACCACAATATGGTATGTATACAATATACAAAAATTTTCAAAAATGTAACTTTACTGGGTTATAAATATAAGAAATGGTTTATACCGGGAAAACTAAATAAAAAACAAAAACAAGAAGTGGAATTGACGCTTACATGCAATTGTAAACTTATAATAATTATAAGATATAAAAATACAACAAATTATAAAAATCTTATATCATTATCTGATATTTAATTATTGAAAATGTTTGACCAACAACTTGTGATGTTAAAAAATACTAACTTGAAAGCAAAATATTTGCATTATGTGTTGGCAAGTTCAATTTTTTTGCATTTATGCTCATAGTACGTGGCAGCTGAAGAGAATCGTGGAAGAGAAAATCGATGAAATGAAGTCACTGCAGGAGAAGAGAGTTAAGCATTTGAAAAAAAATGGTGAAAGATGATGATGATGATGAACAGAAGATGTCCGTTGCAGGCGCTGAGTGAGAACTTTTTGTGAGGCAATGAATGTGTCGGGGCTGAAACCATTGTTTCCCCAAGTTTTCTTCCCTCTTTTGCCGCTGCACATAAGATCAGCAGATGGCGTCTTGTTCTCTATCTTTGAGAATGATGGGCGCAGCTGCTATTTTTATTCCGTCGTTTCATAAAATGGATAGAAGTCACAGAGCGTGCATTTTACTGTGTGATTTCCGGAGGCTGAAGAAACCGTCGTGGATATACAATATTTTAAAAATTATTGATAAAAATGTTAAAAAAAAAGTAGTAGACATAGATATAATATTTTATTTTCTAGTCAACATAAGTACAAAACTCATAATAATATTATTGTTTTACACTTGAAGCACAAAAGATAAAATGCACTCGAACTTGTATTTTATAAACGGGATAGATAAGTTCATAAGTTTACTAATTTATTTATTTAATATGTTAGATAATTTTATCGAATCATAACATATTACTGTTTCAGAATTTAGACTTCCAGAGTTTAAATTGTACGACAGTGGGGAAAAGAAAATTCCTTCGGAGTCCACCAACAGATAGATGCCTGCCCGATTCAAACACTGAGCCACGAATTGGATGAATCTGCTCGAAATATACTCCGCACGAGAACTCTGGTTAAA
>JAXCLR010000073.1:8584085-8600927 GCA_035584095.1 Annona squamosa
ATGTACCTTAGTCAATTACAGTTCCGGAATCTTGAAAAATCCCACTCTTTTCGGGGTTTACAACAAACCAACACTCAACTTGGTCATGTACGGACACCCTCGAAACCACTCACAACACTAGAAAACTATTGTCCAAAACCGTAATTTGGTTCAAAAACAGGCCCCTTGTTGCAGAATCTTCTTCCTCCCCTTCTTCTCCGACCCGAAGACGGCACTCTTCCTCTCCTCTCTCTATTTTCTGCAACTGTCCGCGTTATTCCAAATCACCCCATTCCGCTCTTCCACTCTCCCCAATCCCTCCGAAATCTCAATTTGTCTCCCAATGGCATCGCTTCCACCACCTTCCACCGTCGATCCCCACATCTGGAAGTCCTGCGCCGGCACCTCCACTCAAATCCCCAACATCGGTTCTTGGGTCTACTACTTCCCGGAAGGCCACGCTGAGCAGTGCTACTCCCCTCCCGACTTTTCCTCGCTCAGCGTCAAGCCTCTAGCTCTTTTTCGCTGCCGCGTCGTTGATGTGGACTTCCTCGCTGATCACAGCACGGACGAGGTCTTCTCTAGGATCCGCCTCAAGCCCGAGGCGGCGCTTCCGGTCGCAGCAGCGGCCTGCTCCTCCGTTTCGACCGACTCCTCGTTCGATGGCGGCGGCGGCGGCGGGCCCCCCGTCGTTTTTTTCGCGAAGATCCTTACGCCGAGCGATGCGAACAATGGCGGTGGATTCTCCGTGCCTCGCTTCTGCGCTGACCAAATCTTCCCGCCGTTGGATTACGACGCAGACCCGCCTGTGCAGACGATCACGGTTCGAGACGTACATGGCACCCCCTACGATTTCCGCCACATTTACCGCGGGACGCCTCGAAGACACCTGCTGACCACTGGATGGAGCAAGTTCGTTAATCAGAAGAAGCTGGTTGCTGGAGATTCAGTGGTTTTTATCAGGAACAGGGGTAAGGAACTCTATGTGGGGGTTCGGCGGGCTGCGCGTGGGGACTCTGGGCGATGGACGAAGGTTGAGGAGTCTGGGGTCTTCTCACGGAGTGGCAGGGGGAAGGTGTCGCCTGACGCGGTGGTGGAGGCAGCCGGACTGGCTGGCTCTGGAATGGTATTTGAAGTGGTCTACTATCCGAGGATGGGGTCGCCAAGTTTTGTGGTGTCAGCTGAGGCTGTGGAGGATGCATTGAGCATGTATTGGGCAGCTGGTTTGAGGGTTAAGATGGCACTTGAGACGGAGGACTCTTCGAGAATGACATGGTTTCAGGGTACTGTGACAGCAACGGCGCCGCAGGAACTAGGCCAGTGCTCACCGTGGAGGATGCTCCAGGTATGCCCGTCACTCTACTTTATTTGCTACTCCATAGATATCCTTCGAGCTGGAAGTCAAGTAAGAAACCAATTAGTAGTTTTATATGGTTTAAGATTTTAGTAATGCACACGGTGGTTCAGAATTAAAAATTAAAAATATATAATAATGAAAAAGTAAAATAGGTAAGTAGTTAATATTAAAAATATATAATAATGAAAAAGTAAAATAGGTAAGTAGTTAATATGTCGATCGCATCAGAATAATAGGAAAAAAGGTGAAATATTACCGAATTTGAAATAGCGGTTCTCTTTCTTGTAATCCAAGGTTTCATGTTCTCGAGGTTCTTCTCTTTCTTGATCAGTCAACAACCGCCAATGGATACAACCATTAGTGAGTAATTTGTTTGTCTTATTAACAGTCACTGCACCTTTTTCATCAAGGCGCAGTAACTGTGCAATTAAGTTTTTATGTAGGCATATTGTTGATAAAATGTCCATTTGTGGGTTTTTACTCCAGGAGTCTACATGTAATCAGCTTTAGTAGACGGTACACAAAATATGGATACCATTGCTGTATTTCATCTCTTAGTTTTGTGATACGGTTTGCTTGTTTCTTCCCAATTCTTTCGTAGACTTTCATCGATGCAAGCAGTTAGATGTTCAAATTCTGATTTTTTCCCTCTTTTGGAATATAAATAGTAACTTGACATTGTGAATTTGTGATGGTCCGTAAAAATTTTAGATCATATAAGGCATTGGCAATAACCTTTACTCCTTGTGATCTTGTCACATTGCTCGACAATTATCATAAATACATTGGCAATGACCTTTACTCCCAATGATCTTGGAAGATCTGCTCAATAATTAGTCATGAACAAATGCTTACTATCATAGATGTCAAAAACTTCTGATAATTTATTAAGTATTGAGTATATTATGGAATTCTGTTTGTTCATGACTACTTATTGAGCATACATGATAAGGTCATAAGTGGTAAGAATTATGGTTAATGCTGGTCTGCTAAAGTTCCTTTATTGATGTGGATAAGACACCTTCTTAGACGTCTTTCTTTAAGTACAGAATGAAGATTTCTGAGCAAACTATAAGACTAAGGGTAGTTGTAGTGGCTCGCATCATCACATGTACTATTATATCATTTTTTTTTGAACGAATGACAGTCGCATTGGTTGTTTTGATCTTTGTAAAAGGTGTGAATCATCTTATAATGTCGAATGCGTAACAATGTTATGTAGTTATGCACATCTAGTTGTGTATAAGGCTTATGATTATTTTGCATGTTGTGTAGAAGAGTGATCCTCAGTCAAGTACTGCGCAAACATGCAAATCACAAACATTTCTACATCTTAGTTATATCTTCCTATTGCATGTAGTTTGATTCGCTTCAGCCTTTTTTAATGTCCTTGTTCTGCACACAAAATGTTATTATGTTTGGTTGGACCAAGAAAATAATGTAGTGCAGAATAGGTCCCTACAGCGGCAGATTATGAATGCATTTCAGGATTATCAAGTCCAAATGTAATATAAGAACCCATGAGATCTGACTTATGAACCGTCTGAAGGTGTTTATATAGCATCAATCTGTTTTATCAGGTTGACTAGGTTTAGATTCCATTTCCACGCACTTTGTCAAAAAAAAAAAAAAAAAAAAAAAAGTTCTGTCCTATAATTGGGCCTTGAGATTTGAGAATATCAACAGCCTTATATTAACATATGCAGTGAGATGTGGCAATTGGCTATTTCCTTTTTATTTCTCTCATTGCTATGTTGATGTATAATGGCTTTTTACTTGTAACTTTTGTGCATGGAATAACGTTTATAGATGCATGTTGTTTTTTATATGGATTAAACTTGTTTCCAAAGCTTTGTTTACCAGGTTTTGAATGTATGCTTGCATTCAATTGGATCCATTTCCCTGTTTAGGACCATTCAATGGAATTGGATTTGTATTACTTTTCCCATTCCTAATATAAGCTCCCATTTTTCAATACATAACAACTTTTTTCCCTCATTATTTTCTATATTTCTCATTTTTCAGTATATGATTTGACATTTACGTACCACATCAACCCTAAAAACAGTTCTACTCATCCAAGTTCCCTCATTCAAATCCATTTTCCATTCATAAGGAATGAAATACTAACATGGTATCAGGGTGTGTATGTCCTCTGGAGTTACATGATTGATATGATACACTTCGTACTCTAGCAGCATTCGTTATTTCATTTCTGTCTTTTTTCTTAATAGCCATTTCTAGGGGTGGAGCTTTCTGTCTAGAAATGACCTGTGTTTCAGTTATTTCATGTTCCTCCTCCAACGTGTTCCAGTAGCATTTTTGTCGTTCTTCTTCTTCTTCCTCCATGCGTATGGTTTGCTAATGCTTGAGCCTTAACCATTGCTGCCTTTCAGTTATTTTTATCCTGATTATGATGATCCTTTGCGTGTAATTTAACTTTTCTCCTTGGCAATCATCGACAGATCACCTGGGACGAGGCTGAAGTTTTGCAGAATGTCAAAAAAGTGAGCCCTTGGCAGGTGGAGCTAATATCCGCCTCACCACAAATTCAAGGTCCATTTCCGCCATCCAAGAAAGTTCGCCATTCTCAGAGTTCTGAAATATTAAATGATGGAGAGGACCCAATGTTCTTTCCAGTGATGGGGTTAACCAATGGTATGATTGAGATGACCCCATCTTTCTTCAATTACAACAATTTTCCTGCTGGCATGCAGGGAGCCAGGCATAATCCAGTGTGTGTATCTGGTTTAACCAGCTACATTCCCAGCTGTACACACTTTCTCTCTGAGAATTTGTATGACAGCAACGTGACATTGAAGTTAAGTGGTGTGTCCACTGATCTTAACATTGGCAGTGCTCTGCTGTCAGAAAATTATTCACCAAAGAACTTTAGCAGTGTTCATTTCAATGGCACTGAGCCTTTCGGCAATAGGAGTTGCAGACCTGCAAAAAAGGATGGCAGCTTCTCTATTCAATTGTTTGGTCAAACTATTTGCCCTGAGAGACCTGTTAGAGAGGACCTTGATAGCAGTGGAAGCATGAGTGATAATGGCATGAAAGGATGTAAGGTAAATGAAGGTTTCGATGGGTCAGTGGGTTCCTTGCTTCCTTTCTCATACAAGCAATTACGGAATCAGCTTGATGTCCATTGCCAAAGAGCATCTGCTGTGGAGGCATGTTCTCAGTAGAAGATGTACAGGTATTTTTACATGGCTACTAATTTGCATCTGTGCTTTAGTAATTTGTTCAAATTGCAAAATGTATGAACCTTTTTAATTTTGAACCATTTGACATTCTTTCCAGGAAGCTGCTTAATTTCTTTCTATAAATTGGGAGCTGTTGATGAAGTATTCCATTTATTTGGAACATATACTAGTTTTATATGTGGGTTGCTGGATTTACCTTAAATTTATTTTATTTGTTGTTTTCTCTGACTACATCTTCATGTTCCCAAACACAATTTGTATGGAGATTTTCATGTTGATGTTATTGTGCATGTTGATGTTATTGTGAAATCTTTCTCATTTTTATAGAAGTTTTATAAAGTTCTTTTAAAAGATGTATAACCTTTATGTCATTTTGTTGATGTCCTCTTGATGTACGCCTTGCTTATGGATGTTGACACGTTTATGTATTTTGGTTGAATTGTTTTATCACTGTCAATTTTGTTTGCAGTATGTCTCTTTAGTAAATCTTTTTGTTCTCTCTCAGTGATATTACCCCCATTATTATGGTAGGTTGGACATGGACTGAGTATTGTTCGTTCACTGTATGTATGCTGCCACAAATTGTCTTCTTGGAATCTCCTATCTTATGCACCTGTCTTGTCAATAGCATTTGTTTCAACCTTTAAAATTTTCTCTTTTATGTCTATGAGAAGTAAAATACTAAGACTACCTTCAATTGGTTACTATAGTCATCGCACTTACATTTGGCTTGTGAATTCTAAATTCTTATTGTTGTGCAGGCACTTATATTGTCTTTGAACTTGCATTAATTGGTGGAAAATAGGTTGTTATAACACTTGCTTTCTTGTCAGTTGAACAATTCACGGCTAGAATAAATGAGATATTTTTGAGAAAACTAGTTTTGATGACATCGTTCCCTTTTATTTGTTTTCATTCTGTTTCCTTCCCCAATAAATTATTATGAGTCACAGGAACATCTCAGGGAAGAGGACAAGATATAGATTTTGTCGCCTAACTAAAAAGCTATATAAAATAGAGAATCAGAAAGAAACGTATATTCACTCGGATGGCTGAAGGCTGTTGGTTAATACAGCCGCTGCCATTTCCTAACGTTAGATCCTTGGCCACACGTCCCCATGTGAAGCTTGCAATTGACTCAAATTTTAGGCAGACAAGATTTCTTTTTTTTTTTTTCAAAAAAAAAAATAAATAATATTTTTTTAAAAAAAAACTCATTTGGTACTTTGTGTAATCTAGGGGGCAATAATTCAATACAGCCTTTGCTTTTTAAAAAAATATTTTGAACTTATAATCTGAATTATTCAATTTGTTTAACATCGTTCCTTTTGTTATGTTACATAAAAAAAAATCGCTTTCATGGGAAATTTATATTTTGTAACAAAAAATTAGCATACTTTAAGATTGAATATGTAACAATTAAATTTTTTTGAAAAATGTATGGTGCACGGTATTAAATAATGCATGTGGTAAACATGATAAATGGTTTATATTAAAAAATTGTTTTATTATTTATTTTTTAAAAAACAAGGAGTGTTGAATCCCCCAATCTAAATAATCTGTTTTCTGTTATGCTGTGGAGGTTTTTGCTTCTAGCCATTCTAGAATCTTCTCAATTCGTTTTTACGGTTTATGCAGGTAGCAAAGCAAGAACATAGGAAGCTGACTCTGATCTGACTCCTGGAGTAGAAATCCTGTAGTAGCATCTTCTGTGCAGCGTAATTGCCATGTTAAGCTTCTTAGTGAGCATCTTAGCGTCTGTTAAAAACAGCAGTATGATTATTGTTTATGGTGTTTGTATCTGCACGGGTAATTAGTTAATAGTTACTGTGACGACCGTAAGAGGTTCTTCTATTACAGTAGCTTACTGTTTTCAAAATTGGGAGGATTGTTAGGAATAAAATTTAAGCTATTAAATCAAACTTAATTTATTTAAGTTTTTATTGTGATGAACAACTAAAATTGCAGTTGTTGTTGACCTTGCATGGTAAAGAATGGAAATACAATTGCTAACCACTTTTTACGTGTAACTGTTAGTTTAAAATAAAATTTTCAGATGAGTGTTAACCAAAAATTTTATCTAGTTGATGATTTTTCTTTTTTTAAGTTTAAATTTAAGACTTTTTGAGTTTTTTATTTTTTGTTGAACGCTGGCTGCTGGCAATCTTATACGCAGCATGGTGCCGGCTTAAGCCTAATTATAATTCTAATCCTAAATCTTAATCGGTTTTAGAAATTTCAACTTTAATTTGTTTACAATTAATTGAATTATCCGTCGATGGTTTGTAACAGATTATGCATGTAGGTTGTAAACGGCACGCCGTAAGAAAAACGTACATGAAATAAAAGAAATTTAAATCCCTGCGTGATAAAAAAAACATATTAACAGTCTATAAACAAATTTGATAACCACAGGATTTGATGACAGAATTAAAAAGCAATTTTGGGATGACTTAAATAATATAGGGTATGTTTGACAATTGATAGAAAATGTCAAGTTAAAATTTTTCAATTTAAAACTTTTCATTATCCATAATTATCATATTTTTTAAATATTTTTTCATATTTTTCTAAACAACTATCTTACTTTTCAATCATTTTTACACAACTATTATATCTATTTTTAACTTTATCATCTTCACTACTTATTATTATCTATCATATCAGATCATTTGACAACTTTTATTTTAAAAATTTTTTCATCAAAAGTTTTATTTATTACCAAACATACTCATAATGTAAAAGATACCTAATCAAGAAAAGATTGTGATAAGTAGGGATTTAAATATATGTAGGAAGGGAGAATGTTGGATACGAAAAAATTTATGGAGGTTTCGGCTTTAGAATAAGGAATGAAACGGAGAATGCTAATTTAGATTTTTCTATAGCACAAGATTTGGTTATATCAAATACCTTATTTAAAAAACGAGATGAATACTTAATAATCTTCAAGAGTGGGGCTAATTCTAGCAAAATAGATTTCTTCCTTAAAAAAAATTGGATAGATACATTTATATAAATTGTAAGGTTATCCCAGGTGAGAGTTTAGCTATGTAACATAGATTATTAAAGATGGATATACATACACAAAATATACATACGCAAAAAGAGTTAACGAAGATTAAAAACAATATAATTTCAAAAATTAAATAGTGAAATTTAAAGAGAAACAACATGAAACTTTTTAGTAAAAAAATAATAAAAGAAAGAAAATGAAACGTAAAGAAAAAGGAAGTGAATTAATGTGGGATAAGACAACAACTAGTATTAAAGAAGTTGGATAAAGTATTGTAAGGATATATAAAAATTGTAAATTCTTATATAAGAAAACTTGGTGGATGAATGAGGATACTCAAAAAGCTATAAATGATAAAGAAGATACTTTTTAAAAATGATAAAGTAACAAAAAGGTACAAACTTACAACAATACAAACTATAAAAAAAAAGTCACTAAAAAGATTATTAGCAATGCTAAACACAAAAAGGTATGATAACTTATATGATAAATTAGGAACTAGACAAGGTGTAAAAAATATATTTAAGTTGGCTAAATTAAGAAAAAATAAAGGCAAAGATTTAGCACATGTTAGATATATTAAAAATAAAAATAAAATAGTTCTAGTTAAAAATAATGAAATTAAAAAAGATGAAAAACTTATTTTTATAGTTTATGAAATGATATCCCACAAGAACATTTAGCATTGAATTTTAGTTTAAATAAAGAAGGAAATAAGAATATCGATTATTTTTAAAAAATTCGAATATCTGAAGTGAAGGAAGTCCTAAAAAAAAATTAGGAAAAGCCTCAGGCCCGGATAATGTACCAATTGAGGCATAATAGTACATGGGAAATGTATGTACAACATGGTTAACTATTTTTTTTAATAAAATTATAAAAATAAAGTTAATGTCAAATGAATGGAAAAAACTGCTATAGTCTTATTCTATAAAAATGAAGAAAATATTTGAAACTGTATAAATTACCGAGAAATAAAACTAATGAGTTGTACTATGAAGTTATGAGAAAGAGTAATTGAACATAGACTAAAATGAAAAACTAATATATCTGAAAATCAGTTTATTTTTATGCTTGGAAGATTAACTACTAAGGTCATTTTCCTAATTAGACAATTATTCGAGAAGTATAGGAAGAAAAAAAGAACTTATACGTAATTTTCATTGATTTAAAAAAAACACATGATTAAGTACCAAGAAAGTTAATATGACAAGTGATAAAAAAAAGGAATTAATAACAGATACGTTGATGTTATTAAAATATGTATGAGAGAACTATAACAAATATAAAGACCATTAGTGGAGATACTAATATTTTCTAATTAAAATAAGCTTACATCAAAGCTCAGCCTTGAGTCTTTGTTCTTTTATTTTAGTAATAGATGAAATTATCAGACATCTATAAAAAGAAGTACCTTGGTATATGTTATTTGCAGATAACATTGCTCTAATAGATGAAATTAGAGAATGACTAAATTTGAAATTGAATATGTGGGTAGATGCCTTAGAATCTAATAATTTTAGAATTGGTCGCACAATAATTAAATATATAAAATGCAATTTTAATAATAGTAAAAACTTGAATAATGAACCAATTAAGATTTTAGATCAAGTAGTAATAGGAACTAATTACTCCCGTTACTTAGGATTAATAGTTTAAAAGAACAGAAAAATTGAAAAAGATATAATACATAGAATTTAAGCATAATAGAAAAAATGACAAAGTGTGTCAGAAATTTTATGTGATTGTCAAGTCCCTATTAAATTAAAAGAACAATTTTATAAGACTGCGATTAGACTCGCTTTGTTTTATAGAGCAGAATGTTAGGTAGTTAAATAACAACATACACATAAAAGGAACGTAGCGGAAATGAGAATATTAAGGTGGATAAGTGGTAAAATAAGAAAAAAAATAAAAGTATAGATGAAATAATTTGAGAAAATCTAAAAGTAAGACCAATAGACGATAAAATGAGGGAAAATAGATTAAAATATATTAAACGGATGTTTGAAATGACACCGATTAGGAGGATAGAGTTTATCTAAATAGAAGGTGGTAGCAGAATGAGAGAAAGACAAAAAAATATATATGAAAGTAATTAAATAAGATTTGAAAATATTATAAATTACTGAAAATTTAATATCTAATTGTCAAGAATGACGCAATAGAATCTATGCAGTGTCTTGACACTGCTTAGGTGGAAAATGACTTATCATGATGATGATAATGATGAATTTTTCAATTTCATATGTGGGTCCAAGCATGATATTTTTTTTAAAGGCTAAGCACGATGTTTTCATACATATAGTTTTTACATTTTATTTATGTTTTTAGATATTTTACTTCAAATTATAAAAAAAAATAATTAAAAAGATCAACAAAATGCAAAACTTACATATATGTATGCCATGCTTGAGCCCATGTCAATATATAAAAAATTAAAAGATATATGATGCGTCAAGTACCCTGATCAGAGCTCAAAATTAAATAGAGTAGCATATGGGTTATTAGCGAGCTGAGCAGATTAAATTAAACGAATTAACAGGTGAGTTCACAGGCTGCAGGGTTGCAATTCATAAATTCTCAATCCTACTATGTTTTAAACGAGTTGAACAAATGCGTTGGCTGGTCAACCCCTTTATAGTAAAGACAGTTTTAGGGTCCTTCCGGGTAGAGTAAAAAAGAAATTAATTTTTTTTAAAAAAATTCTATCTTTTTGTTTTTGATGTGATTTGATGGTTTATCTTTCGTATTATCATTATGATCATTATTATTTATATTTTCTACACAACATATCTATTTTTATTTTAATTCTCCTTATTCCTAATCATTAGTATATCATATCATATTATTTTCCTAATTTTCAAATTCTTTTTTACAAAATTTCCTCAATTTTTTGACCCTATCCAGATGATCCTTATGGCAATATTATAATTTTCAATTTTAAGTAAAATATTTTTATTGTGTGAAAACTGTTATGAGGCTCTAATTTTTAAAGAGACCAAGAGGCGTTCGCTCGAGTGTAATCAAGTCAAATTAGAATTTAAGCAGTCAATGCCAACCTTAGATTCATATTCTAAAATCTTCATCCACTCTTTTTCTAAAATCTCAGTTCTATTATTAACCTTTTATAAACATTGGGGTGGGTTTAGATCAGGCTTCATAAAACCATAAGATAATCAAACCAGTTAAAATTACCCCCGATACACGGAAGGAGTGCAAATATAATAGGTAAATCGGTTTTTCTATCCAATAGACAAATATATTAAACTATTTGTTAAATGGAATATAAAAATTAGAGTTTTCAAGATTTGGGTGTATTTGGGAAGTAATGAAACTTTTGATAAAAATACTTTGGTGTAAAAGTTTTTAAAATAAAAAAAAAATATGACATGGATAATGATGAGGAGTAAAGAAAATAAAATTAAAATAGATAGATTAAATGTATAAATAGTTGCGTATAAATAATTGAAGAGTAAAATAATGATATAAAAAAGTAAAAAATAATTAAAAATATAAAAGATAGGGGGGGTTGAAAAGTTTTAATTTTAGATGTCAAACACCCGTTCTGTTGAACAGGTTCGATAACGGGCTTTCTATCCGTACGCGTAGGCTTTGGATTTGGGCTGTACTTTGCTTTTTTCCCGACCCAGTTAAAGTCTTCTCTGATACGCACTTGGAAGGAACGTGTTTGGAATGTGGAAGACTCGGAGTAACACCTGATACATCGAATCGATTGGAGTTCTACAGACATCTTGCAAGAGCCGGAGGCTTATGCGCGGGAAAGGTGTCTGCAAAGATAGTAGTAGACACCATCGAATAGAGTGGATTTTAGCAGACGCGTCTCGCAAGCCCGGAGGCTTGTGCGCGGGAAAGGTGTTTGCAAAGACACAAGCAGACCAGAGCGGTGAAAAGTGTCTGTGAACTCGCTAACTTGCGAACTTGAAATGGCTGTTATTGCTTTCCTCTCCAACCCTTCTCTGCCCAGTCCCCTTCCTCGCTTTTCGAATTCACCCATTCCACTGTCTTCCTCTAAAACCCTAAAAATCCGCCCTGCCCATTCCGTATTATCCCAAACCAGTCTGTCTCTAAGATTCCGCTCGCCTCTCTCTACGTTTCCCATCGCCTGCCGCCGCTTCTCCTCCAGACCCTTTGTTAAAATTTCTGAATCTGACTCCGTGGTACGTCTGCTTTCCGCTCTTTCTCTAGTTTCTGTTCCTTCAGTCTACGTATGTCTTCCAATTTTTTTAGAAAAAATTTATTCTCCTTTATACGTTCGTTTTGGATAATATGAGGGCTTTCGTTTGTTGGAGCTTTTCTGAACTTCTGTTGAGTCATTTCAGCGGGCAGAATCAGTGATTGCTATATTTTTAACTGAGAAAGAATTAATAAAGGAGAAATCAACGCTTTTTTGTTTGGTTCTGCAATTTTCTTATGCGTGAGGCTGATCAATAGTTTTCATGAGCAGAAAAGTGAATATGAGTAACTACGTCTGTGATAAGAAGAGAGTTTCATTCGCTTAAAAAGGGAGTCATTTTTGAAGACTATACTTCGGATGCGCGGGGAAAACAAACAAACAAACAAACTCCTTAACACACTCAAATTGTTGGTTTCTTAAGAAATTTGCTGACATGACTCGAAGGTTATGCTACATGGAGGGAATATTCATTATAGAGATTTAGGACTGAGCTTCAGTAATGAATGAGTCATGTGTCTTCCTCATATTGCGAGGTATGTGAATCTTAAATTTCAGACATTGGCAAACAGCTAGGAAAGAAGCGATTGAAAATCTAGTATAATACATACGAATTGTTAAATTACCTAATGGATGAAAAGCCATCAATTGAAAATGGGTATTTAACTGGTTAAAAAAAACAATTTCGATGAAACAGTTAAAAAATGTATTGACTTCAATCTATTATTAGGATACCTCATGCAAAAACTAGGTGTCCATGTGTGGACTGGATTTGTATGTTGGTACTATTGGCTACCATACATTGTTTTCATGGTGCAGATGTATAGCTCAATTTAGACTTCCGTTTGGAGGGAGGTGTAAAATGTACATTGGTAATTGAAATAAATGGTGTCAACAAGTGTGAAAATGACATTAGCAAAGTAGACAATAAAGACAGCTCAATGAGACTTTTTGAATGAGAAAGATTGCATTGGTGTTGGAAAACATTTGACTGTGAACTGTGAAAAAAAGTTAAGGTTAACCAGGGTGGGAAATATGTTATCATGTAAAAGAGAAGGAAACAAAATTTCATCCTTTTTTCCTTCGAAAAAAATAGACCCTCTCCTCAGAAATATCTATGGCAACCGTATAAGGTCAAGAAACATTGGAGAACCTCACCAGCCCCTCCATTTTTCAAGGATTACAGCCTCCAAATGTATAAAATAGCAGTTTCTTGGCGTTTCCTATAAGCCCTAAAATCTCCTTCACTATTTTGGCAAGTGGGAAATATTCCTTTTTGCGATGGCTTAGTAGTCATTTTACTAGATTGTCCTTTACAAATGGTCTGTAAAAATTCAAACTCTACTGCCGACCGCTTTAGCTGCCTCAAAAACGGTTTATAACAAGTCAAATAGGAGGTGCTTTCCTTGTGTTTTCTTCTTGAAGTTCTAGCCAGATGGGACTGGGTCAGGTTGGATCTGGAGAAGCTGCTAAGTTGCAGTGCCCTTCTACCATAGGTGCACCTGCCATCTTGCTTCTGTCTGTTCCATGCTCGTTAATATGCCTACATGAACACTACATTGCACCAACACCTAAATTTCTTGCTGTTCTTTTCCACTTTGTTTTGAGCTGCTTATGTAACCAGTAGTCAGCTTCTGTCAGAGAATTCCTCTCAGCCCATTGTTTTGGTGATAAGCCTGAGAATAAGCTGAGTGTCATTCTTGGCAGAGAGGGCTGCTCTTGCAGGTCCTTCCCTCTCCAAGACAAAGAGACGAAACTTCTAGTCCACAGATATAACTTTCAGAGCAATCAAATGTAGATCCCAAACAACTTTGCATGAGATTTAAAATTGAGGGAGGAAAAACTCAAGCTGTAACAAGACTTTAATATCAGTTTTGCAGTCTTTGCAGAAGGGTGGTGATCATGAATCACTGGCTTGCATTTCTTGCATAATGGATGTCAATTTGGTAACAACAGGTGTGGAGTTCTGACTATGAACGTATCACTTCCAAGTTGAAAAGAGGGTAGCTGGACTGCCATACGTGCTAGATATCAGGAAGCATTATGAACTTTTGTCATTTTTTATCTATCAGATTGAATGGTCAGATTAAGTTTATCTGCATTTCTGAAAGCTGGCTTACTAATAAATGATGTTAGGTGCAACACTGCTGGGGTTTCGAACCTTAAGACATGCATGTACTGAACTGCACAGCTGGAGACAGGCAGTGGTACAATTCGAATGCAATTGAATGGTTGCCCGGAATGTGGGCAGCTCGTTCTTTCTTTTAACAATTTGTGATTTTAGGTCTTTGCCAGAAGCTGAGAGATCACGAAAATGGTTTTCTTTTTGCATCACTATTGTTGCTCTCAGATCATTGACTGTTCTCATTTCTTTGCTATATGGAATAAATAAAGCTATTGCTTCTGGGATGCAAATTATGCTATGCTAACCAACCTCATAATCTTCCTAGGCTGTTGGTGGAGAAGAAAGTGATGAGTTTATCAAGGCTAAACAAGTGACAGGCAGAGATTGGAATTCTCCACCTACACTGAAGACCCTCATCCAAGTTTACAAGGAGGCTATCCTTGATGGGGACAAGAAAACTGTTTCTGACATAGAAGCTGTAATTTGTATTGTTGAAAATGAGAAAAATGACATGGCTAAAAGACTCTCAGAGCTATCATCAGATATAGCATCTGGAAAGGACAAATTTCTTCGCTTGAAAGCTGATTTTGAAAATTTCAGGAAGAGATTTGAGAAAGATCGACTTACATTAACATCTGATGTTCAAGGAGAAGTGATTGAGAGCCTCTTGCCCTTAGTAGACAGTTTTGAGAGGGCAAAGCAGCATATTAAACCAGAAAATGAGAAGGAAAAGAAAATTGACACCAGTTATCAGGGCATATACAAGCAGTTTGTGGAGATAATGAGAAGCTTGCGGGTTTCTGTCGTTGGGACTGTTGGCAGACCATTTGACCCCCTGGTAAGCATTGAGACTAATTTGGAGTTTTAAATTGATTTTTACCTTTTAACTTTATTTTCATTCATGTTGTTCTCAACTAAACCCACGAAGCTGGTAGCAGTTATTTTTGTTTGCAGCTACTGCTAGTAAATCACTCATTTGAGTTTTTTTGGTTTTCTTTATCATGACTTGGCATGTTCGTCAACACTTCATCAGAAATTGATTAGGATAAGCTACATTTGTTCTTCAATGCCATTTAACTCTCTGCCGGATTACTGTACAATTATTAATACTTGCAAATGGAGCATTTGATTGCTTAAACATGTATGGACGCAACTCATTTCACGCATACCATGTTGCCAACCATGTCCTGCACACGTCTAGGTTCATGACAAGACATTGACCTTGCTGGAAGGATCGTCCCAACCAAAAAATCACTTGGAACATGAAAATGCAGGCATGCTAAATAATCAAGCATTCAAAATTCCACTTCTTCTTTTTTTTTTTTTTTTGCCCCTTGATGAAGATCATCAGATAAGCATTTGACACCTTATTTTTGTTCCTTTTAATTCTCGGTGAAGCTTCATGAGGCCATTGCACGTGAGGAGTCCCAAGTGTATAAGGAAGGCATCATAATTCAGGAATTTCGACGTGGATTTCTTCTAGGAGATCGAATGCTTAGACCAGCCACTGTCAAAGTCTCTTTGGGCCCGGGTCCAAAGAAAGCCCCAGCCTCCAGGGAAAAGCTGGAAGAACGGCCGACAGCTGCAGCTGCTGGGTCTGATTCAGGTTCAGGACCCATCATTAACAGTTAGCTTCTCAGCATTCTTGTATTTCATTTGTTGATATATATATTTTTTTCAGAACTGATTTTTCTGTTTGGCAGTCAAGCTTCCAAACGGCCAAGGTTTTTGTTTTCTTCCAGTGAAAATCTGGAAAGGGGGGAAAAGCAAGTCCATTGTTGCCGTTCTCACACGAACCCTTTATCTGTATCATGGAGACTGTCAAAATCTCTATTTATCATAATTCAACATCATTTGTTGGTTTCAAATATTTTTTAAAAAGAAAAAAAAAGCATTTAAAAATGAGGGGAAAAAGGGGGTAAAAATATAAGCAGTAAAGCAGCAACCGTGGGGGAGCTGAGAATACAGGAAGGGCTGAGCGTATGTGGTGGGATGGGGGGGTGCTTTGTAGGTTTTGTAGATCTCCCACAAATTTTTAAGTGGAATCAAAGCATATATTTTGTATTCTCCAAGGGAATAGTTCGTCAGCAAGAGAAATACAGTTACACGCTTAATGACGTCTGAAATTGACTTCTGGAGCTGTAGCAAATTGTAGCGTTATCAGGGGTTCCTTCCAGTTCTACTGCTTCCGGATTACGGTCTATATGGACTTGCCTTGCCCGCGTTACCTGCAGCTGTAAATGAAAAGGTGATATGAATTAATGGGGCATCTAGCCGTAGGTAATGTGGGCAAGGCACGTCCATGGGCTGTCCCCGCAGGCTAGTTCATTGACTTCGTTATCGACTCCGACCCTGTGCGCCCGGGGGCATTTAACTTATTTTAATTAATTTATAAACATCTTTTTTTATACAACTGTTAGTTTAAATATATTTAACATGTGTATCAATTTTTTGTTATTTTTAGAGTATTTTAGATATTTATTTTTAATTTTTGAAATTAAGTAAGATGCTATTGATTTTGAAAAATTAAAAATAGATATCTAAAATACTTTAAAAATAGTAAAAATTGATATACATGATAAATATACTTAGATTAATAGTTGTATAATTTTTTTTAAAAAATAAATAAATAAGTTAATGCACTCGAGTGTATTTAAGTTAAGTGCACCCAAGCGTAAAGAATATCCGCTTCATATTAGGATGGTCGGCATCAGCCAACTTCTGGATTGATCGGGCCCATAGACTTTGTTTTGGGATCCACGATACCTTCAAATCCCGTTTGGCATTGCGAGTACTGCTTTTGTGGTGAGTGCTCACCACCCCCACCCAAAAAAATAAAAAATAAAAAATCATATAGGTTGTGTTTGGTTGGAGGTAAAACTTTTAGGGTGTGTTTGGTTTGAGGTAAAACTTTTGATGAAAAGTTTTTGGGGTAAAAGTTGTCAAATTGATAGAAAATGA
>JAXCLR010000073.1:8601027-8634245 GCA_035584095.1 Annona squamosa
GTATAGAAAAATGTGAAAAAATAATTAAAAAATAGAATAATTATGGAGAGTGAAAAGTTTTAAATTGAAAAGTTTTAATTGAGACTTTCAAACGCACCCATAGTCTTAAACTGATAAGCGAAAAACATTTGAATAGAAGAATTTAATTGGAAGCCAAAGCAGTCCATGTTAAACAATGCAGCAATGCCAAACGTAGCCTTTGTTGGCATCTAAAACTGCTTGCTTCAGTACCTGCCAGTGGATTCCTGTCCATTCATCTGTTACGGTAATCCACCTGGCAAATTTTTGTTAAATGTTCAATGAACTTCTGACTTGACGAGACGGGCGATGGTGTCAGGTGTACTTCTTTTTAAGATTTTTACAGAAGTGTGCTTTCGGTCGGGAAAAAAAAATATCAATAAATCTTTTCAAATGTAACTATCTATACAATTAATAATTATTACCTTACTTTATCATTTTCATTTTATCCTTAATAACTACTCTATTTTTAATTAAAATTTCACATTTTTTATATAAATTATCTTATTTTAAACTTATTTTCATACAATTATCTATACAATTATTCATTTGAACATTATCTTCTTACATTTCATCATTATCCCTACTATATCATATTATTTTCTATTAATTTAATAATTTTTATCCTAAAAAAATTTTCATCAAAAAATTTTAATTTCAGCCATCCGAAATGAAAAATGATTCTCGCTTTTTTCTTTTTCTTTTTTTTTTTTTCTCTTGCATGATCGATAAACTATTGCATGAAATAAATAGACCGGTTTTTGACTGACCGAGGCAAAAGATTATTACTGATCCACAACCTCGAAAGAAATATTATACATTTGCGTCAAGAAATTGGCTTATTAGTTGATATCGAACGGTTAATGTGCGTATGATAAATAGGTAGACAATGTGAACTTGACTGGTGATAACTTTTTTATAGAATAACAAAACCTTATCTAAGTACAATTTAGGATGGATAAGCACGATAATGCATCTAATCACATCTACTTTTTACACCTCACATGTGGCCTCTTGTCAAATAATCTATTCAATTAGCTGAATTTTGGCTCATTGTATCATCTGGTGCTTCTGGAGTTTGATTAGTGGCCCCACGTTGATGATTATTTGACCGTAATGCGGTCCGATTCATTACCTCCCCTTTTCAGCAAGCGATTTTTCTAGGCCTTTTGGGCGAGTTGCATACGTAGACATGTATTAGGTAACAAGAGAAGCCACATCATGGTGTAAGCTCAACAAACCATGTTACGTGCTATCACATGGCAACAAATAGAATATGACATTCACAGCCCATAGATGGAACTAAGGCGATCAAATCACTCACTGTCCCTATGCTCAATTTTGGTAAAAAATAATGCGGTTGTGGGAGCATTTGTTCGATGCTTAGGAACAGTCACCAAATTATTCTTCTTTCCAATTGATTGGTCACCGAAAAGGTTCCTTCCTCAGACTACCAGAGTCGTCTAGAACATGGATTTTCTCTACCCCCCAAAAGAAAAAAAAAAAAAAAAAAAAAAAAAAAAATCTCCCTGGAGGGGTGCGATTCGGCTAGGGTATGGGGGGTGGGATTTTCATAGCTTTGGCAGTAAAAGGTACGGTTGGTGAGTTGGATATTAATATGATCGAGGGTATAAATATCGGGTGAATTCTCAACCAGATTTATAACCCATTTTTTGCCCTTTTTTTAAAAATGTTTTTATCCAACCACCCACCTTGGCTGACTAAGTTCTTGATGGAAGTGCCACCAGGGATGCGCCCTGGTGGTCAGCGTCATCGCCTCGTGTCTGTGCGGGCGCTGGTTCGAGTCTCCTCTGGAGCACAGTGGGAGCAAAAGTGTGGTCTCCCGTTTAATTCGTGGGAGCAATGTGGTCTCCCGTTTAATTGTTGGAAGCCGTGTCTTCCTGTGTACTTGGTGGAGCGGTGTCTCCAAATTTGTTAGAATGTCTCTGATCTTCAGTGTAATATGTGTTGAGATGTATGTAAATATCTCCCCAAAAAAAAAAAAAGTTATTGATGGAAGTGTACTCAAAGAGATAGGCAATGACAGCATTTCTTATATCTAACTTTGAATTTTGGACCTTATCATCCTAACATTCTATGCACACTCATGTTACTCACCGGGTCATCCAAGTGGTGACAACAAACTATTAATCTAGGTGATTTTAGTTATAAATCAAAGCTTTATTATTTTTGGAGATCTGTATATATTTTTTGAATTTTTAAATATAAATGTATTTAAGTCATTTTAACCCTTTCAAAACAACTAAAATATCCATATGCTTAAAAATTCAAAATATATACAAATTTAAAAATGGTAAACCTTAATTCTTATATTAAATATGCCTAAATCAACAGTGTTATAAAAATACAAAAAGAAAAATGAATCATAAGCTTTTTTTAATATTTATACACCATGACATCATGATATTACAATAAAGTACATTCACACTCTTACACTATTGAAGAATATTTTTTCCCATAAACCCCTCGGGAGGAAATTGTAAAACTCTTATATTACGGGGGAAATTATAATACCTCTGTTCTGGGAAGATTACCAATCCATTCGGTGGCAATGGTATTACCACTGCGCCGTGGCAAATGAATAATACACTTAAGGTGCACCGGCTGAAGTTCCATTTTCTTCCCATCTGTATATATACAAAAGCCCAAGTGCACAACTGATTATCTAGCTAGAAGCAACCAACTGTGCCTCCTCCTGCAAGAGAACAAAGACAAGACACCACCCCAAACCGAACAAAACTCGCTCTATCAAGATATATTGCTGCTCAGAAGTGGTAAAGGTGGTCAGTTGAATTGGTTGTCTTTCAACAGGCCTGAGTTGCCCTATTATGGTGCCCGTCTAGACCGGACTTATTCCGAAATATGCATGAGTTCCGAATTCCATGCTTGCGCAAGCTGGATTTTTTAAAATTCTTTTTATAAACATACGATGCAGGTTAGATCGCATCCAGGTTTTATTTTTTTAACAAGTGTGTGCATATTTTAATTTTAAAAATAACAGTTTCCACTTTCCACCCATTTAACTTTAAATGGAGGTGAAACTATTGATTTTCAATTTTAAAAATGTACATAAAATTAAAATAATAAATTTTAATAAAAATGAAAAGAAAAATACTAAAAAAAACTTAAAGCACCTAAATGTATTGAGGCCTAGTACGCCAAGGCAGGGGTGTTAATGGATTATGTTGGATGGATCACGGCCTGATTTAGTCGTAACTCATTTAAAATATTTTGATCATAATTTGTTTATTAACTAATTTAAAATTTTCCGCCTTAATTGATTTAATAAACGGGTTGTATAATAGACGACTTGAAGGCTTGAACTCTAGTAAACGATGATTTTGCCAGGAGAGACAAAATGATGTTTTCGATGCAAGAGAAAATGAACATAGAACAACAACAAGAAAATAAAATTAGAACAATAGTAGAAAAATGAAAATTAGATGGTAGGAGGAAGACTTAATGAGAGAAATAACCAAAAGATTTATATATATATATACATATATCTATATTAGACTTTAATAGGTTAAACAGTTTGAATGAGTTATAAAATATAAATCATAATTTATTTATTTATTTAATTAAATAGTTGAACGGGTCGGCGGATCGTAAACTATTTATGCAAAAATTCTATCCTAAACCCATTCATAAATATATTAGATAATTAGGTTGACGAGTTGATCATGACCATTAATATCTTCGCACCCTCGCACCCTCGCACCTGAGTGCATTAAATCGTGGGTTGTGTAGTTGCTCAACCTTTTTATTCAAAAGCTTTATTTTTTATTTTTGAAAATAAAAATACTTATAAAAAATTAAAAAAATATAAAATTTAGTATATAAAATAATTTTTCTTAGACAGACATATATATGAAAAGAAAAAAATAAATTGAAAAATCCAGAAGATAGCCATAGCCGCAGGTTAACTCGACCCTTAACCTTAAATCCTTAACCTATGCATGTTGTAAATACATAGCTGTGCCGCAGTTGGACCTGGTCACTGGTCAGTTGATGGATTGGACAATTGGGTGGTATATTATCATTCTTCCGATCTTTTAGGCTAGGGCTAGCTGTTGGTAGATGTAATATAAAATAACATCATAAATATAATACAGCTTGTCGAGAAGGATGGAAACCCCACACATATGCCCGTGTTTTCAATTTCTGTAACCAGACTTAATGGAGTCTCTTCTCCAACACAAGACATTGCAAACCGCACATGCTTGGATGGCCTATCAGCCCAAATCCCACATGACCGTAGAATCGCACACCTGCTGAGCAGGCAAATTTATAGTCAGACTCCTCGTCAAAAAAAAATTTATAGTTTTTCTTTTTGGGGTATTCGCATATATATATATATATATATGGTGACATTTTGAAAAAAAATTAGAGTTAGACTACCAGTATTTACTAGATTCTTAGGGTGTGTTTGTTTAACATAAAAAAGTATCAACTGAAACTTTTCAATCTAAAACTTTTCACTATCCACAATTACTCTATTTTTTAATTATTTTTTCACATTTTTCTACACAAACTATCCTACTTTTCAATCATTTCTACACAACTACCCATACAACTAACCTATCTATTTTAAATTTATTCTCTTTACTCCTCATCATTACTCCTATTATATCACATCACTTTTTATTGATTTGACAACTTCTACTTCAAAAACTTTTCATCAAAAGTTTTACCTCCAACCAAACACATCCTTAAATTGAACTTATATCTTTATTCTTGAGACAAATTTTTTAATTCTTAAGACAACTTTTTTAGTTTATAATGTAATTTTTTTATTTCTAATATCAATTTTTTAATTCTTAAGACTATTTTTTTAGTTTATACTGTAATTTTTTTTCTAATATCAATTTTTTAATTCTTAAGAAAACTTTTTTAGTTTATAATGTAATTTTTTTATTTATAATATCAATTTTTTAATTCTTAAGACAACTTTTTTAGTTTATAATGTAATTTTTTTATTTCTAATATACATTATTACATTTTTATTTCAAATATAAATTTGACTTAAGAATCTTGTAGAGCTTGAAATAAGCCTTTGTCCCTTTGGTGAAGGCAATGCCGGATTACCATAAATTAATGGCCTCCAATTTGGATCCTAAATGACTTCTCACAGGCATCTCGATGAGTCTTGTGTGTTCCAAACAATCCAGTGACTTGAATTGGTTGAAGAAACAAAATGCCGATATAATGATGAGTAATAAGAATATGAAAAATTATATTAAAAATGTAAAAAACTGTACTGAGAATGTTAGATTTCATCCCATTCAAGCACATGGGACTCTTTGAAACACATACTTATGAAAGGCTTGGATCAATTTTCGGCGGAGGACGAAGTGGAACAGGGTGGACGGGTCTACTTGAGATAAATGCAACAGGCAAAAGTTTCATGTCAGGCAGTCGTGGATTAAATTGAATCCAAGGAATGAAGGTAGCAGATGAAAGTGGGGGTAATGACATGTTGTCTATGTTGCATGTTGTTGGATATATATCCAGTTAAACGCAACTATTTACCTACATAGAATTAATTACAAAATACTACGAAATGAAGGATTTATTACATGGAGTTGAATATTACAAGCGATACATAGGAAGAGGGTTGCATTTTTTTAAAAAAAGATTTGGATGATATCTTTTTTTTTTTTGATTGGGATATATTTTACATACATCTCAACACATATTACACTGAAGGTCAGAGACATTCTTACAAATTTGGAGACACTGCTCCACCAAGTAAACAGGAAGACACAGCTTCCAACAATTAAACGGGAGACCACTTTGCTCCCACAAACGACGGGAGAACACGTCTCCCACGACGGGCCGAAATCCAATTGCTGGATTCGAACCCGTGACAGCGCTGCCCGAAAGACTTATGCCGACTGAGCTGATTTGGATGATATCTTAGTCATTACTTATGATTTTATTTTTGATCACTATCCATACTTTCCAACACCGGTTGGTTCCATTGGTAGTCTAATATATATGAAGAGACTACTATAGATTTTTTTTTTTTTTTATCGATTAACAGTAATATATTTGACCTCAACTTCCCTGCCCCAACCCTCTATATACATTCATGTTTGCAATTTAGTAATTCAAGTAGTGAGGTGAGGTGAGGTGAGGTGAGGTGATAGGATGAACCTTTAGTTTCATGATTACAGTAATTACAGTAATTTGGCTTGTGCGTATGTCACATGTGCATGCCTATATATGTCTTCCGGCATAATTGGCGAGAGTAGGATGCTTTCACCGGTGGCAGAAAATATAAGGGAAATTTGAACCATACCTTCATGTCTACGTGTCATCATCATTATGTTTTTGAATGGAGTTCTTGCACCGTCCATGACTGCGACAACTAATTTGATAGAGGCGTTTGGTTTGACTATGGTCCCAAAGAAAAAGATGTTCCTAAGTTACATTGGGTTTTTTTTTTTAAAAAAAAATAAATAAATAAAAATTTCCCGGCGTCGGTAACTTAGTCAGTTTTCTTAATTACCCGTGGTCTCCTACCAATTTCAGTTTTTTCATCCAATTATCCATCCATGCAGGCATGCATTATTTCTCCGAATTGAGGCGTGAAACAGGAAAAGCTAGAATTGGGATTTGAGCCTTTAGGGCTGGCGATGATAGGTTCTGTCCATGGTGGTGTGCACTGTGCACTGTGCAAGCAACAGCCAGCTTTCACGTGAGCCAGACCACTCAACCAGCCACTCCAACTTTACCACCTAATCAGTTGTTAATCAACGGAATGATTACGGTCCTTGAAAAGTGAAAACGACCTAGGGCTTAAAGATCATGACTGATCATTGAGCGTGTATTTGACTGTGTGAAGAAAACCTTAAACTGAAACTTTTCAATATTCATGACCTTCTTATTTTAAAATTACTTTTTTTTTTATATCTTTTTATATAATTATCTTATTTTCTAATTATTTTATATAATTACTAATATAACTAATCTATTTATTTTAATTTTATTCTTTTTATGCTTTATCATTATTCATATTATATCAAATCATTTACTACTAATTTAATAACTTTTGTGGAAAAAAAAATTTTATTAAAAAAATTTTAGTATTTTCCAAACATACCTTGAAGTAAGAACAAGATAAGAAAAAGAATCCTGCAAAAGATATTTAAAATCCATTTAAGTGATTTGATTGTGTTTTTTTTATTCTTTGAATAAAAACGTGGGGCAAGCGAGACTAGATTATTGCCCTTTTTACATAGTGATCTTCGGTCAGCGGAATATATTTTTTATTTGTGTCTCCAACACGTAACCGCTCCACCAAACGCTTCATCTAATGTACTGATATTCAGTCCGCAAAATAAAGCAATCGCCTATGCTCCGTGTACGTTATTATTTAGAAATCTTATACCAATTCATCTGGACTTTAGAAAATAATCTTTTGTGGAGGATATAAATGGCAGTTTACATGTTGAGTGGACAAGATCTGAACATACAGACATTCGGCTTAATTTGCGGAGTGAGCTGACAGTATTTATACGTGTATTAGATGGGAAGCGTCAGCTGTGTATGTGGTCGTATCCAGATGTAGAGCTCAATCACGGGCCAATCTATTCAACTAATTAACGTGGACGTGATAGGTCAGATATTACAGTCCAACTGGTTGGACGTGAGGCCTCATCTTAATTTTTTTCAGATACCATACCCACTAGTGCTTCATCTTTCTCACTTTATTAATAACTGGGTGAAAGATAATAGAAGCGGTTATTTATGTAGGGTGGTGATCATCTACGGATTTTAGTCCGGCGCAAACATTTATTTTTTCTTTAAATTTTTTTATAAAACGATTGATCAATGTGTATTTAGTCTATAAATTAATTTTTACAATTTTTAAGATATGCAAATATTTTTCTCTTTTAATATTCAATTTTAAAATCCAGATCGTTCATCATATTTTATTCCATTAATATTAACATATCATAAAAAATCATATTATTTAGATATATATATATATATATATATATAATTCATAACTATTGTAAATGCATGAGGTTATTTATAATTATAACTTTTCTATTATCGATTATAAAAGTTTTCAATTCCCTTGATTGTTGATATATAGCCTATAAATTGTTTTAAACAAAGTGCATGGATTAGATGTTAAAATATTTTTTTAAAAAATAAGTTATCGTAACTTATCACCAATTGCATTAAAGTATTTTGTCGTACATATAGAGATATATCACGCCCACGTGGACCACCTAGCTTTATATTATAGACTGATTACTATATATCCCGTGCGTTCTAACATGGATGCATGGTTTGTTTATCAATGCACGTGTCGTGGACCATCCAGCAAGTGGGCCATTACAAGATCCTTGTTGGACCATGTCTAGAATCAATTGCTTGATATGAATCATGTAGGTGGGTAAGCCATTTCTTTTCTTCATGTGGGGTCGCTCTTGCTACAACAAACTTGCAGCCTTATGGTGCAGAATCTATATAAGTTGTGGTCCCATTGCTAAGAGACTATATTGAGAAAGAGAGAAAGCCTAGATAGAGAGAGAGAGAGAGATGGGGATCTGATGAGTCATGCCAAGTTCACATCGAATAGTTGTATTGCAATCCAAGCTAAGAGAGGAGGATGCTATAATGTCTCAAAACGTAATGATGATATTGAGGCCATGACCCCTTTCCCTCAACAAAGTAGCTACTGATGTGAGCTTATGATTTCCTAGATCTTGGTTTTGCCCCTGTTTTAGGACCCGTCACTATCTTTAGATTTCAACTGTTCATTTTGAAGCCTATTCATGTGCCGTGCATTCTCTGCGCGTTAAAAGTGTCCTCTAGTTGTCATGGTTGATATATATAAAAAGACTACTACTGTATACTGCAAGCAATACATTCCATTCCCTTGGAAATATACATTCGGGTATGTACATGTAGAGGATAAAACTATTCATCACTGCATTAATCACCCACGTAAACAAAAACCAAATTCTCCAAAACTAAAGAAAAGAAGACCTGCCCCCCAAAAAAATAATAATAAATAAAAAAAAAAGAACAAGAAAGAAAGGAACAGAAAAGGAGAAAGGTGATATTCTTTTCTCACTCTCACATATCAATGATCTCTACCTTTACAATCATGCAGTTGTGTAAGTGGGTGGGTGGGAACAAGGTGTAAGTGTCTCTCTCGTGGCATGTATCATCCCCCCACTTTATTCCACAGCCCTTCTCTTTGTCAGTGCTCTTATCCAGCCCTTTCTCCCCTTGGCGCCCTCCACTATTCTTCCCACATGGCTCACACCGGCTTTGCTCGATCTCTTCCATCTCATGAGCTGGACTAGGTGGCCCATCCGCTTCCGCCATCTCAGCGAAGTGGTGCGTGGCTTCACGTGCTCCACCACGCTCTTTCCCTCCTTACCATCCTTGTTCTCTTTGCTATTACACGGCAATTCAAAGGATTCTGATGAAGCCCTAGAACTTGTGCCTGTGTCCCATGACGCGTTGCCATCGCCCGCGAATTTGATAGATATAAAAGAATCTATATATATATAAAAGAAAATGTTTATCAAATATTTATCGATATATAAAAATGAACTGCTTGTAGCGGTTGGTGTGATCCAAGACGGAGAGATGATCCGATGGGAATGGACTTACTACGCTAAAAACATGCACGACCCATACCATAAATGAAGGTGATGCAAAAAAACCATGTGAATCGTGTGTAGTGTAGGTACAAGAAAGTAGCTGCGCAATAGTTTTCATCTTTTCTCTCCCCACGGCTTTTAGGGAAAAGGAGCTTGCTGCAGTTGCAGATATAACAGAGCGTATCTATTAAGCAGAGATACGAGATGATGTCACATAGATTCGAAGGCTGTAAAAGGAAGTACCCAGGAAGGAAGTGGAAAGTCTGCAACTTTTGCCAGAATATCAATGGACAGAGAGACATAAATACAAGAAATATGCATATGATACAGAATAAAAAGAAAGACGATAGAGTTTATGGGAAGCCGAGAACTCACTGCCCCTGCCCAAATGCAAAAGTTTAAAAAGAAAAAGAAAAAAAAAAAAACTGATTCATAAATTTCACTGAGATTGACCATCAAATGTTGACATCTTTCCAATTCAACGGGCAATGATTCAAACATTGATTCAGGGCCCGGGTGTCAAGAACATTATAATAATACTGCTACTGTTTTCATCAAACACGAAGTCGAGTTATTTTGAAACACTGTTGAGGACAAAAGTGAAATGGGCATTGAAAGGATTTCGAAACAAAAAATAGTTTTGGGTATGTCTAAACACTTTGCAGGTATCTGGATCTTCAAGCCTTTTGCAGGTGCCATATCTGGATTCATGAATGAATGACGTTGAACTGCAGGCATCCGATTTCCTAGGAATGCTTCAATAGGTTATTTATTAGAGCATACCTTCATGGCTGGTGAATGTGTCATATTGGCTGCTGCACGCATCGGACTTTCGACGTCGGGACTCCTGGCGCTGCAGGAGGGAGGACAAAGCAAAAAACTTAGGCAGATTGATGACGTTGGGCTTTCTCATCTGCGGGACATTATGTGGCTTGTGATTGTCCTTCGGTAAAGGAAAGTTTCTTTGTTTTGCAGCCAAGATGAGAAGCCTTTCTTTCAAGCAATGGGCGCAGATGCCCACAATCACCTCCTCGGGATGTACATAGCAATGCCGGTTCTCATCTGCATAGTCGTTCATCGCTGTTGGGGGGGGAGGGATGGGGAGGTGTTGGTAGAGAGAGAGAGAGAGCAAATGATGAAATGTGGTGTTCAAGCTAGTATTTATAAGTTCACTTTATAAATGAGAGCAACATGCATGAGGTGGAAGTCGAGATCTTTTGACTAATTTCGGGGGGTTGCAGATGAAATCTCAATAAGGTCACTTCATTTCGGCCCACTACAATGAGAGCTGTAAATACTTCTCAAAATGTGAAAAAATTGCCCCAGGGCAAAATTCTCCATTATCTGCTTAATGCATAGTCTTGGTCTTAGAAGAATTGAATTGATTGATCACATGCATGTGGGATAATTTGCGTTAAATAACCTGTGCCTATGAAATATTTCTTGTAGTATTTCGGCGACTTAATGTCAATTACTGATATCGGCTTCAGTTCTATTTTTGGGCTTGCGCTCATAAAATATGAAATCAGACGCATATAGCTAGCTAGGGTACAGCACTTGATGGTGTAGCCCCATATATATGATGTCCGGGCATGCTTGTTTTGGCCTTGATGAGATACTAACCAAAATCATGATTATAATATGGAGCAACGATTCAATACTTAAGGTATCCTTGGTTTTTAATGTTAAAATAATTTTTTAAAAAAATCTAAACCATTTATCCTGTTTATCAATGGGGATCTATTTATGATTCCAAATGTTACACGTATTGTAAACTTTTATATCTTATATACAAGTTATGCATTTTTAAAATATTTTAACAGTTATATATTCACTCTCAAAAGGTGTTAATTTTTTTTTTTATGATATATAGGTTTCCAATGAAAGTTATTTTTTATAGTATGATAAAACAAGATAAATATCTTAATAAACATGATAAATATTTTGTATTTTTAAAAAAGATTATTTTCTAAAAGTAAGAAACCAAGGATAAACATGACTCCTTTGTGGTGAGTATTAAATCATTATTCTTATATATGTTAATCATATGCGGACGATAAAAATTAGCTGCAAGATTGGTACAGGCCTTACCATTCATTAACTTTTCTTTTCATTCCCTTTCTTTGGTAAATATGAGTGAGCTAAATATGAGTGAGCTGGAGTGTAAAGGTACGTTTGGTAATGTATAAAATGGTGGGATTGTGGGAAATTATGAGAAATGAAAAAGAGAATATTTTAAGAAATGTGTGATTGATAGAAAATAATAGATGTATAATAAGAATAAATAGTTTGTTATATGTACTTGGTAGGAAAAATGATTGGAATGTAGCGATAAAAGTAAGAAAAATAGTACGATTGATGGAATAATGATTGGTTTTTGAAAACTAAATACAATGAAAAAAATATGGTTCCCACACGTCTTCTAAATGACCTCACAAGGGAACAGTCTCCAAGGCCTAAGAAGAACGTAGGCGAAGGGCTGCGATCGTATATAATTCATGCATGCTTGCTACATGGGCAGGTGCAGGTCCAATCAATTGTATGCCACAGCTAGCTTTGATTACCACATGAGAGATGTACCTGCGGCCACTTTTGGTAATTGCTTTGTATGGGGTGGGAAGGCCAATACTTTCATCAGTCAATAATTGCACTTTTTCATATTTATTTTTGTATCATTTTCTATTAATTATACAAATTTTAAAATATTTTATTACCTACTTTCCATCACATTCTACAGTCCCTGCAAAATTTAAATTATCAAAGGTCGCCAAAATGCTCATTGCTGGTGGAAGTATTGACTCAAACATCTAAATGAGTTGGCTAGCAAGGATGAAGTCCTTAAAGGTGTCCAAGGGTATATTGAGGCCTGGGCACTGAAGTCATCGGCACAGAGGTACATTGAAACGCAGGCAGACAAGTCACACCTATTACGCATGCCATTTAATGTGGGAGAAGTTAAATTGGGTTTGGATTTCGGAAGAGGGGAGACCCAGGTGCATGCACGGTTGTGAGGTAGAGCCGCAGAGTAAAGAAAGCAGAGAGAGTAGGGTCTGTTGCGGGCCCGGTTGTCATTAAAAAGCAAGGCCTTGTGGTGCAAAGAGATACTGGCCTGAAATCATCAACATGTCATGCCGGACTTACCGGCCTCCAGTTTCGCCGGCTTCTATGACTTTTTTTTTTTTAAAAAAAAAAAGGAAAGAAAAAGAAAAGTTGTTCCGTCTGGAATATTATTTAATTTTACAGATCAAACTTACGAATTCTTATAAAATTTTTTTACAAATCAAGCCCATAAATCCTCAAATAATCTCTAACATTTTTACGGAGGAAACTGAAGTTATTCGTACAGGAGACCAAGCTCCCACGTACGGGGATGACAATCCACCCATCATGGATTTCAGAACCTCAACCAAAGCATTCCGCAGCAGCGCCCCGACTAAACGGGTTAGTAGCTTCTATGACTTATTGAGAGACTAGGATAAGTGCTAATTATTTCTACTAGACTAGTTGGTTCTTTTATTTGTTTCGAGAACACATCTGGTATTGCGTGCAAAGCCACGTCCCGGGTTGGTTTTTTTTTTTTTTTTTTTTCCTTCTCTTTTTCCCCGAGTAGCCAGAGCCGGCGCTTGATGGCAAGTGGGGTTGACGGGATTCAATTCCGGACCAATGACCATGGGCAACTGTGGCCGGATGAGCTGCCAACTGCCCTAAGACAGGTGCTCCACGTCTCTCGCTTTTTTTTTTTAATTGGTATATTTTATATTCATTTCAACACATATTATACTGAAGTTCAAAGACATTCTTATAAATTTGGAGACACACTCAGTTCCCCCAAAAAAATTTAGAAACACAGCTCTGCCAAAAAATAAGAAAAATACAGCTTTCAATGACTAGACACAGTAGACCACAGCTTCTAGTTACTTTTGGCCGAAATCCCGAAATCCCATACGCGGGATTCGAACCAAACACCGCAGCCAGCGCCTGCACTGCACAGTTTTATCAGAGCTGCCTCGGTTGGTTCACGTCCCACGTTTTTAAGAGACCGAAATTTGTATTTTTCAATTAATTATGTGCCAACAACCAAAAGGAAAGGGCAGTCTGATTGACAAGATCATTTTGAGGCAACCTCATAAACGATGGGAAATACAGATTTCTGAAGGTACAGATAACCAAACCATGGAGCCCATACGTAGATTTCAACTGACGTGAACAGGCTACATTATATATACGACTGAGTGAAGCAAGATGAAACTAATTGGCGAAAATTAGAGTTGGAGCTGAAATCGAATAATGCAGCACAACAGAAAATGATTTTTAACTACAATGCTTGCATCTTACCTTACCAAATAAATAAATGAATGAACTTCAGCTACAGAAGTTCACAAAGTCACGCAATAGGGAAGGTTTGGGGACGCTTTCAGTCCGTGCCTCATGGATGGACCTTTCAAATCAGCCCATATGTGGGCCAATATTGTTCGACGTGATGTTATAGAGATGTGCATTGCTACTGATAGGAACTAGAAAGTGACTTCTCTTTTTACCTTCTCTTTATTCTTTTCTCAGCTCTTTCTAGCTGCTGTTATTAATTTTTTTAATTTTTACCCTTCAATCCCTGTAGAAAGAGATTTTTATATGAGCAAGGAACACACGCATATACAAGCGTGCCATCCTCCCCTTCAAATGCAGTGGATTGCACGCAGGGGACACTTTCAGTTCCTTAAGTAAGGTTGTCAGCTTTTTGTAAGATATCCCTTGCTATCTCTAGTGAATTCGATCAAGTTTAAGCCGGGTCATGATGTGATCGACTACATCTCTCCTAGATCCTAGACCATCTAAATTTTCATGCCCTGGACATTGGAATATCCTTACCATTCTAATCCTAACTACTCCACGGTGCAGTTTCCTGAAGTCTTGAATGGCCTTGATATTTTTGAGCTGCACAACCGCCAAAAATTGGCATTGCACACATTGAGGTGATGGAATCTTCTCCACATGAAGCCCCTAAACTTATTGTAGGCGGTTTGGATGTCCAACGTGTGAGAAATTGGCAATCTCATGTTTGCATGCGTGATGGTTCTTGCATTTGTGTAATATTATTCTATAGATGCTTCCCTCACCAAAAATCAGTGGGACACTTTACAGATAAAAAGAGGTGGTGGGAAAAGGAGGTTCATGTACACAAAGGAATGTGATGGGAACAGAAATGAGTCATCACATGGGGAGGTGGTCAATTGCTATCCTCTATATATTGCCTTAAAGTCAGGTTCATATATATATATATATATATATCAGCAGTCAGAGTGGGAAGTGGGTCTCTCAAATGGACCCATATTGTTGACTAGTCCTTTCCTTGCTAGCCACTCAGCCCACAACCAACACTCCCACCAACCCTAGCCATTCCCACTTAAATGCTAAGTACATCAAACGGGCCTCATATGAAATTTTATCAGGCAGAAAAGGATCAGGCAATTAGGAAGATCATATTCAAGAAAATAAAGATGGTAAACAAACAGATATGCGATAACCTTCTGAACCTATATTGATTGCCACCATGTGTTTTGTAACCGTCTGAATTCCGCAATGTCAGCAAATTCGGCGGGGGTTGTCGGAATGATGGATTGATTGAATGGGATATAGAAATGGACCTAAAACACTTAATATTGGGTGTCACCGTCCTCTCTCCTAGTGTCCAGTCTAGCGCCATGTGCGATGTGCCTGATTGCTCTTGCGCTTGAGTTTTGGGTCCAGGAGGAAAATAAGGCAAGACATCTTTTACGGATGTTTTGTTTTTTGCTACTTTGTCAGTGATGTGCAAGGATCTCTTGCTGTCGACGAAGATGGCATGCTCTGTTCCATCAAAAAGATGTTGTGAGTTTTGAAATCCTACTGGGTAACAGCTTATACAATGTGTCTTCAAAGAAAATGTTGAATGGAGAACATCTATCCTATGGTCACACAGTGTCCGTTGGACAGGGTATAGGGGTACATTGCGATGATTCCATCCAAAATAGGTATTTATCACATCCTCAAATCCCTCATTTATTTATTGTTATATAGTTTAAAATTTATCCTTATTTTTATTCATTTTCTGATTTTCCGATTAAATATTTTTCTAATCATTCTTCTACGAAAATACTTCAAAGTTTTAACACTATCGGAATTGCACGCGGACCCTTCAGGAAGAGACAGTCAGTGGTCGTGTCAGGAATATATGTAAATCTAAACCGTAAAATTGGGAGGCACGCCAGTATTTGTAACCATGAATGTCCCTCGGGTTACGGCTCAGTCCAATTAAACTACTCCACCGGAAGAAGCTCGAAACAGGAGGCATGTTTTGCAGTGTGTCAAAACGAATGCCAGTCGTTCGTACATTCATTCATTCTAATTGGAAAAACATAATCAGACAGGAAAGAAAGCAAGAACCATTGATATATCACTTGGAAACAAGAGAACGACGTTCATGTTTGGAGTTCCTACGACGCGTTCTGTAAGATATCCTGCTGTTGAGCTCATCCCCAGAAGTCTCCCTAAGGAACTGGAGTATGGTGGAAAATGGAACATCATGAGGGACCAAAGGCTGATGCAGCATATAAGTCCCACTGCGAAATCTAGCCAGCCCGGGACAACCAAGTACACGCCAGTGACAAACGCCAGCGCCGTTGACCCCACCGACACAAGCATCATTTCCATGGCAAAACGGAGGGTGCGAACCGGCAAATCCTGATCCCCGATCCCTACCCGAATGAGAAGAAACGAGACGATTATGGAGCTGAAGAGGGCGGTGGTGTCGGAGATGATGAAGAGCTTGGAGAAGAGTTTCCTGGTCAGCGTGGCTCTGCCTTGCAGAGGGCCGTCGCTGTTGTAGCCACCGTGCAAGGTGAAAGCTGCTGCAAACGTGACGGCTGCAATGAGAGCGGCCACCACTAAGATGGTGTTGCCCATAGCCATGTAAGATTCGATTGTGGGTGCTTCCCCTCTCAGTGGCTGTCTTTTCTTCCTGATGTGCTGTTGCCACTGGCCCCATTATGCGCCAAAGCTGATCAGGGCTCTCAAGATTTCGAACTGCACCCAACATCACATTAATTAATTGGTCACTTAGTATATCACAAAGGACAACAAAAGTCACAATTTGAGCTTGGATCTATTATCAAACACCGACAATTTGCTATTGCGGACAAGTGTTTGATGTGTACCTTTCGAAGTTTCATGCTTGGTTCGTTGTCGGATGGAGCAACGTCGAGGGCCGTCAATCCTTCCTTGTTCACAGCCCGCATGTCGACTGCATCATGAGTGGAAAGAAGGTAGACGATGGTAAGGTGACGGTTGATGATGGCCGCGTGCAACGGCGTGTTCCCATCGTTGTCTGGCTCGTTGATGAGCTCTTCCAGCTCTGCCGTCTTGAGGATGTACTCCACCACCTTGGATATGTTCCTTTCCACAGCGACGTGAAGAACGTTGCGGCCGCGCCGGTTGAGCAACTCGCCTGAGTCGGGGCAGCGCTGGATGAGTTCCTGGATGACGTCGTTGTGGTCATTGATGGCGGCCATGTGGACGGGGGAGCATCCATCGTTCTCCAAGACGTAGGCCACAAGTGTTGGTCTGCAGCAGGCCCTGGACCATGCTCGGCTTCCCGAAGTAGGCTGCGTAGTGGAGAGGACTGCTGCCGTCCGTGTCTGATTGCTTGATCAGCCGTGGCCTTTCTTCCAGTAGTTTCATCATGATATCTAAACACAATACAAGGGCGGGTTTCAAACTAAAATTGGACATGGTTCTGTCTTTCTGAGCCAAGCTGTTGAAAAATATACAAGATTACGCGGAAAAAATACATGTGAATCTCTAGTGTCTTTTTGCATGAGGACAATGAGAACGGTAAATGAGGAATGTGACAGATATAATGGAGGTAAAATGAAAATAAAAAAAAATAGATAGAGTAACTGTAGTGAAATGTACGAGAAAATTATTAAAAAGATATGAGAGAAGTATTGTAATGCATAAGTAAAGCAGAATAAAGTAGAGCAGAATGTAGAGTTTTTTTTTTGACGGCAATGATTCAACATGCATGACTGCATGTGATGTCCTTGAAGCTCTTTTTTTAACTTTAAAGATTATATTTTCTAAATTTAAGCCATGTTTATCTATATGCATTTGTATAGAATTTCAAAAAGTACATATGATGAAAACTTGTATATGCTATATATACACTAATTTCTAAAAAAAATTAACCTATAGTCATATATTCTCTCTCAAAATATGCTAATTTTTTACAACTGTAAACTGCCAATGAAAGTCATGTTTGGTAATATGATAAAATAAATAGTAGTTAATAAAATAAATGATTTAAATTTAAAATTTTTAAAATATAAAAGGGGTTGGATAGACATATCACTACAAAATAACTAACATTCTATGATACACTCTTTGGCAAACGCTTAATTACAAAAAGCTTTATTTATTGTTTCTATAATTAGTTTTTAATAATGACAAGAATTATTGCTAAAAGTATAAGTTTTAGTGATAAATTCAAAAAATTATTACAAAAGTTTTTTGTGACAGACTTATAGTGACGTGGCTGTAGTGACATTATAGTGAAAATTAATATAAAATTCCGTATTATTGAAAGTCTATTTTCGTGTACTGTCTACATGCAACCTTGTGTTAAATTATTTTTCAATATTAAAACAGTTCAAAATATACAAGACTCTGGATATTATTACATCAAAAAAAGCCTACGGATATTAGACTATGGGTGTATTTGTTTAACACAAGAATTTTCAATTTTAAGTGTGTTTGAGAAGAGATGCAACTTTTGATGAAAATTTTTGGTATAAAAAATTTTGAAATATAAGAAAATGATTCCGCCTTAATAGAGAGAATAAAATTAAAATTCATGAGTTAGATATATAGGTAGTTATATAGAGATGATTAAAAAATAAGTTAGTTATATAGGAAGAAACGAAGAAATAATTAAAAAATACAATAGTTGTGAAAAACGAAAAGTTTTAGTTTAAAAATTTTTTTTAGGTAAATAAACACCCCTATAAAATTTTTCACTTTCCACGATTGCTATATTTTTAATTATTTATTCACATATTTTTATATAACTATCATATTTTTAATTATTTTTATACAACTGCCCATATAACTAATTTATTTATTTTAATTTTATTATTTTTACTCTTCATCATTATCTTTATCATATCATATCATTTTCTTTCCTTTCAAAAACTTTTACATTTAAAACTTTTTGCCTGAAAGTTTTATTACTTTCCAAACACACCCTATATTTATCATTTCTTGTAATTATAAATTAATTCTGATTATTAGATTTTTTTGTAAGAAAATTTTAATTTATTGCTTGCCTAAAATTTTAATTACAAGACCTCATTTAAGATCATGCTAGAACATTAAGATAAACCTAAAAATGCTTTAAATAAAGTTTAAAAATCTTAATTAGGAAATTAAAGGAAAATGGTGCACTATAATTTGAAATGAAATTGTTAAGATAATGAACAAAATAAAACCAAACTAAATTAAAAATGGAAAAATATATATTTAGATTTAGTATTTCCAAGTGCACTTAACTTTAGTACAGCCTAATCCACTGCACAATTTAATCTTATTTTTAAAAAATTTTATATATTTATAAATGAGCCCGAGCATGAATATCTCATGTATATAGGTTTTTATATTTTTTGATTATTCACATATTTTTATTTTGAATTTTAAAAATCAAAAAAGAAAATGGCTTATTTCTATTTTAATTTTGAAAAAAAAAATTTAATTAGGAAATGTTTACAATCAAAATTTTAAAAATTAATTAAAAAACTCCTCGTCAAGAAGGGACAGCGAAAAAAGGGCCTTCATCCTCATTCACCAGCCCAAACAGCGTCTTAACAAATAACTATAATTTTTTTTATTTTCTGTATTTTCCTCTTAATTTGTACTTCATAAATTGAAGGCGATCTCTTTATATTTATTAAATTAAAAAAATAATACCTACTTGATTAAAATGACGGATTTGGAGTTGGGGACCTACACCTGCAGCAGATAGATTACAGTGATAGACGAAAACAGAGCAGAAAGGAACAAGAAAAGTAGAAGAGAATTACCATAGTGGCCCCATACAACAACTGCATGCAACGGTGTCCGTCCATTCGGCCCGGCCGGGATGTCCGACTGAGACCTAACGAGGATCTGCTGCACGATCTCCAGCGATCCTTCTCTAGCAGCCAAGTAAAGCAGCGTTGTTTACCAAACAGAGCAAGCCGGGGACAGCGTTCACGAGCAGGACAGCCGAAGGCAGGTGCCCAGCTTTCACTGCCTCATGCAAGGCCGTGTTTTTACCCACGTTCCTCAGCCTCAGCACGTCGTGGGGCTCCATGACACCCTCTTCCACGTCCTTCAGCAGCAGCGTTCGGAATCTCTGCGTACAGCGAATGAAGAACTCGACGACTGTCGACTTGCTAGCCTTGGTCGCGACGTGCAGCGGAGTATCGCCCTTTTTGTTGGGCTGTATGAGAAAGGCGGGGCATTGGTCGTAGATCTCCTCCGCCAAGGCCTTGTGGCCGTAGCGGGCCACGAGATGGAGTGGAGTGTTGGCTTGTGGGGTCAGCTGGAGGAGGAGATGAGGATTTGCATCCACCAGCTGGTTGAAGACGTCGAAATTGCCCGACCGCGCTGCGTCGAGTAAGTTAGGATCCATATTCTCTATCTTGAGAAAAAATTCAGATTGGTATGCTGGAGATGAGGATGGTGGAGGTAGGAGATACTTATATATGAAAAGGCCACGGCACGCGTTTCATGGAACATTTGGTGATTAGAAGGCAAAATGCCGCAAAGTCAGTAAGTGAGCAGATGCACTCATGATAAATGGTTGTCTGCATGGAAAAGCACCACAAGGCAAGTTGCTAATTCGGTCCACTTTCTTTGTTTTTTATATGCTTTTGGCTTTGGGTGGTCTTATAACGACTGAAGGTCCCAACACAATTGGATGTGCAGATTCTTTAAGACATCCATTGGGTGAGTCTTTTTTTTTTTTTTTTGGATCAGTCTGAAAATGACCTTTTCAACTGATTACACAAAGTTGGTTTAGTCCTCGGTTGAGGACTTTGTAAGCTAAATTCTAATTTTTGTTCAATTCTATTTCTAGTACAATCTTTAAAATCATAAATTAACCGTCGACCAGTTTTAAGGAAATCAGATCTAATTTGGTTGACGATTAGAGTCGAAAGTTTAAATTGGAATTGATTTTTATTTTAAATTTATTTTTTGGGAATATTTCATGTCAACGATTGTATAACAAATACTGCAAATTTATGTAAACGTTATGAATATATATTAAATTATTCAAACATAATAGATATATATATATATATACATATGAAAAAAAATATAATATTTAAAGTCTTATTTTTTCAATTTAAAACTCATCAATTGTAAATTGGGCGGGTTGAACTTGAACCTAATTTTGTGGAGTTGAACAGAAAGGGCGAGGACGAACCGGCGGCCCAAATGTCGTCGACGCATGTGTGCGAAACACTCGATGGTGATCTATTCATTGATGCGAACCCCACTGAGTGCACGGCAGGCAGGCTTTTATGGAAAACCCCGCAGAACAATTCTCAATTTTAAAAATAGAAGAACATACGGGGATTGCATTCGGTGTGCGACACGAGCGCAACATGAACGTTCCCTGAATAAAACCATCCACGAGAACAATTCCATCGAGTGATCCACACCGTGCACCTGTGAGGGTCATCGACTTTAATTGTCGATTTTGGAAATCGAGATCAAGGAAGGAATGCCAAACATTTGATGTTGATAGATGGAATTTTAGCGGTTTCCGAGATAAAAGGGTCAGACGACAGTTATACAAAGTCAACCATTGTCATTAGCTGGGATTGTTCAACCACGAATGAAATCATGGCAGTACAGAAAGTAGAAACACATGTGTTGCACGTGTTACATGAGACACGCCATGCCGTCTATAGCAAGAGCATTGACTCCCATGCATTAAACACGCAATAGTCTAGCTCTATGACACTCGTGAGTATTTGCGTTTTGTTTGTGCTTGCACTGCTGTCAGATCAATCTTGCCGGTGATAAGAACGAAAATAAAAGTCATGCTATGGAGATTCTGCTCCTTTTATGAACTCATCGAAAAATATACAAAATAAAAATCCGTTGCCGCAATAAGATTGAGATCTTCCTCCAAAGATTGCCGATATCCATTTGCACTCTGATGTTTGTTTTGAAAATTACAGACGTGACAGCAACTGTTTAAACCGAGGGGGAAAAGGGAGAAAAACGTAGTGAAGAATACCTCATTCTTCGCTACAAACATTATGAAGGTAACTACAAATCTAATTGTCAGTGTCCTCAGGCATATAAATTTGTAAGATCTTCTGCAAAGGCTTTCTTTATATTTTCTCTCTTCAGCTTAAGAGCTGCTGTTACCAGACCGCTCTCAGGAGTCCATGCATTGGGAAGCAATTTGATCTTTGCTGGGATCTCGAACTTCTCCAGTCGCGCATTCTTTGCAGCCTGTTAGGAGGAAAATTAATGTTTACCAGATAAAAATAACCGACAATACTCTGACCAAATATTAAAGAAAAATGTATATAACATACGACTTCTCATGAAGGTCATTTGAATACACCCGACCACATTCCTAGGATCATGTATTTTGAAAGGGATCATGAAATAGAGTCAACAAACACAGGTTCCAAGCAGCAGCTCCGACACCAGGCGCCACCCAAATTTGCAGCAAGATGCAGCCTTTCTTTCTTCTGCTGCTGCTCTTCTTCAAGTTACACTACTTTTAATAGACGCCTCTAACAATGCATACAAAGATGGGTTGAAAGTTTCATAAATTTTTTTTTTTTTTTAAAAGATGGGTTGAAGCTGCTCAACCGTGAGCATTATTTTTACTCTGGATAAGCCCTCCTATCAAGGGTAATTAGCTAAACAGTTAGATAAATCTGCTCAGGATTTATCCTAGGATCAGTGATATTGTGTGATAGTCTGTAACAGTTGTCAAAAATATTTACTTGAGATACAATAAATTTGTAGCAGGAGATGGGGGATATTCTAACCTTCAGAAGTGATCCTTGAACTTCTTTGGCAGTTTCTTCCTTCTGACACAAATCCAAGAAATCATTAAAGGCAATTCCCTTCTTCCGAGCCCAATCTTCTAAGCTATGAGGTGAAGCGACCACCAAAGCCACACAGTAACTGTGAAAGGGATCAGCATACACCATAATATTGTCTACATATGGACTAACAATAAGAGCAGCCTCTACCTGCAAGAACAAAGAATCAAGGATAAAAAAATATATTACTTATGTATAAAACATATATTATGATATATGTAGCTCTAGTGTAGAATACCACGAACAGCAACCCTAACAAGTGGGTAATGCAACCAGTTATATTAAACACTGCAGAAATATGATTGTGAAAATGATAATTCATCTTCATGAATATCAAATATCCATATTGCATCTGGTTCTTATGAAAGCTTTCTGCTAAAATATGATTATGACAACAAAAATGGATCTCCAAGGGAATAGGGTACTAACATTGCATTGAATCCTTCTACATGCACTTAGCTTGTTTGGCTACGCATTGCTAACCATGATGTCTATCAGGTGAATTACCATCTTAGTGCAAGTAACAAAGTGTCACTTAGACTAAGCAGCAGAGTTTTCAGTATGAGCAGGTTAAATGGGGTTTAGCAAAGATGTATAAGTAGCCTCCAAACTTTTATTGCAATAGACTGCTTGACTATGTCCATTCAAACTTTTATTTGAGGTGGGGATGTTACATTTATCTCAGTCAACAACATTGGAAGCAGCTTTTGCTTCATAAAATCAATCGTAGTGGCTCAAAATAATATTGGAGATTGCTTAGTGATAACAGCAGTTAACCTAAACATTTAACTATTACTAATGCCCCAGAAATAAATAATGTTCTACAATGAGCAGCATCCATCTGTGTCAGATGCCACCTGTTTCATGACAGCCTCATTATATGCATGGTTGATATCCATACCATCCCAAGTGAAACATATTCCCCATGCTGCAGCTTGACTATATCCTTCTTCCGGTCAATGATTTCAAGGCAACCATCCGGGTGAAATTGGCCAATATCACCAGTGTAAAACCATCTCATTCCTCTCTCATCAGCCTTTCCTCGTCAATGCATTAGAAACAAGTTGTGAATATTCTGTGATAACATTGGTACAAAATATTGAAAACTTAGTGAAAGAGACCCACCTTATATACTTCACTTGTTTTTCCTTCATTCTTGAAATATCCTAGTGTAACATTTGGACCACCAACTACTATTTCTCCTCGTGGCATTGGTGTATCCTTAGTTAAATATCCACCTTCAGGCCAATCAATCAACTGCATATGAAAGAAGCAATGTAAATGAATATATTTTATGCTGAGGCAAAGGGACAAACTACACCAAGAGTAATTTTGCCTGCACGTCAGAACCATATCCTCTATCCAACATCTAATTCAGTGTGCACATTAAATGGCTGCCTCATATCTTAGCTCCCATCTGAATTACTGAATACCACAAGTCTAAGTTTCATATAGCAGCATCAATTGAAGGTCCCAATCATAATTATATTGTATCAAAAGTTTGAATCATTCAAAGAAATATCATAAAGTTATAGCAGAAATCATCATTTAGAAAGACAATCACAAAAGTACTATAAATTAGATGCTATAAATCTTCAAAGAGTAACAACAACACAAGATTTCCCTAAAAGAAAAAAGAGGCATGATTGCATAAGTAATCATGGAAGCCCCCATGGTTGCCCTTTGTTTTTTAATTGTAAAGTATTTTTTTGAAAGATCTACCCCATTTATCATTTTCATCCATGTATATTTATTTATGATCCAAAAACTATATACATTATAAACTTTTATATGCTATATATTTTTCAAAAAAATTTTGGAGGTTATATTTTCACTATCAAAAGACACTAATTTTTACAAGATATAAATTTAAAATGAAAATGATTTTTGATGGGATGATAAAACAAGATGTATTACACATGATTAATGATTTAGATTTTTAAAAATTAAGGGTAAGCATGAAGGTTTCCATGCTCACATAAGCATTGAATCATTCCTCAAGAAAAAATTCGGCCCAAATAAAGAAGAGAGGACATTTCTTTGGTTTCTACCTTGATAAATGAGCAAGGGAGTGGAGCACCAACACGACCAACAGATGTATCATCATACTCGGAAAAGGTCCCACCAGCACAAGTTTCAGTTAGACCATATCCTTGCCCAATTGGAGCTCTGGAAATGAAATCAATTAGAACGCAATAGAAATGTGGTATCATTAATATAACTCCAAAATCTGTTTATGACCTGTAAAACAAACATTCAATGTTTTCTTGATGAGATTCCTAATTTAAACACCATTCTGATCAAATTGTATGCCCAAAACCACATGGCTGGGATGGGGGGTTTAAACTCTGAACACGTTGGTTACTGACTCATATTTTGTACATTTCTTATCCAAATACAATATGATTAAAACTTGCTTTTCTTGTGAATTAATATATACAACCAATTGCTTTCCAAGGAAAAAGGGAACAAAATTGAATTAAAGAAAAACAATTCTTGATTGGTTCAAGGAATTGAAAGGAAAAAAAAATGATTACATCAAAACATTCAAGAATTTTTTTTTACAAAAAAAAGAAAAGAAAGCCCACCTGAAATGGAAAACTCTCAAACGGGAAAGCCAACAGACAGATGAAAAATAGATGAAGATATTTCTCAAATCATATGACAATGAATAGAACATCGAACACAAGTGAGAGATTGCTAAGCAGCAACATCATTTGATTTGATAACCCTGGTTAGATCATCCAGAAAGTGTCATCCTGTACCATCATTCAAAATCCAGAATCTGGACAATTGGTATTGGAGGGGATCTGTTCAGATCCATTTCAATCTATCAAGGTTTCTTCTTACCAGGTGGGAAAGGAGAAAACTATAAGTGGACTAACCCAATGCATATGTTGATGAATCTTTGTGTATCCCCAGAGAGTGGAGCACCTCCAGAAAGTATAAAACGCATCCTGCCTCCTAGAATTGCACGGACCTTCCGGAAAACAAGAAAGTTCCATAGAATCTTCTCTAGGCCCCATGCACCAAACCAGCTCCCAGTAACTGCAGACAGTCTTCGCATGTATGCAATCCTGAACAGCATCTTTGACAGCCCGCCTGTTGCATCAAGCTGAAATGATAAGAAGATTAGCGCTTAATCCAATCATCTCATTGTCAGAAATCCAAAACAAACTTTGACATACAGACACAGGTTATGACTGAAAGGCATGGCAGACCTTCTTTGTCACGCCATCTCGAACTCGATCAAGGATGGCAGGAACAGCTGTCATCAGTGTTGGCCTCAGCATAGGTGCATCACCCCTAGTTCCCCTTTTAATCTTGTTTGATGTATCTGTAAGAGTTAAAGGTGATCCATATCCTATCGAACTTCCGACAGCAGCAATTACATTCTACAAATACCAACATGCAGAGATTACTTGAATTGACCCTGTGGAAACTAAATGGACTAGGAAAATCTACTTCACTTCAAGACCAGAACCTCATACCTCAGCAGCCAACTCAAGAATATGAGCCAGGGGCAAGTAAGCTAAATATGAGTCTTTGCTACCAATGTCAGGGACAATGGTCATGACAGCAGAAACAGTAGCTAGAACATTCCCATGGGTCATCATTACACCCTGCAGAAAGTGAGATTTCTCATAGAAAAGGGAGGGAAATAATATTCGCAAGGGCTAAACCTCTACTAGAATTAAAGACTGATTCCAAATATTTTGGTAATAAAAAGAAAATAGATGTTCATAAGATATGACAACCCAAAAAACACTACAAATGGACAAAGAAGGTATAGAGCCACCCATTGAGTGAAAGATGCAAACAAGCATCTAGCAATCAGGCAAAAGACAGATCAGATGTATCAATGAAAAAAGCCATCTGCATTCACATGCATCTTCTGAAAAATTCTAGTTTAGAGAAGTACCAACAATAATATCAATCCTGGCCTGAAAGTTACATAACATCAGGATACTGGTCAAGCCCCTTAATAGGAATAGGATAGAAAAAGAAGTAACTTTTATGCAGATTTACAGGTTCTTAGTCTGAGAATAAACCAACTATAAAATCTCACACGATTTTTAAAATTGTAAAATATAAAGCATGCAAAATACAACTTGAAAAAAAAAATACAAAAAACAAAAAAAAAATACAAATACAAAAAAGAGCAAGCTTTCTATTTGATGGTTTGATCCATCATTACTCAGCTAATAGTTAAAATGAATTCATTTTTCAAAACAGAAGCAACCATTGCAACTGAAAAACCATCTTTATTCAGAAATTATTAGTGAAAGATTCTGAGATAGGAGATTCATCCAACCTTGGGTAAACCAGTACTCCCGCTTGTGTACATTATAACTGCAATATCAGCTGAGAGGGGCATATCTGCATCTTTAGGATTTTCTATGCCCAGCCTTTGCACCTCAACAAAGGAGGTGATTGTCCAGGTAGAGTTCCTCTCAACTATGGAGGCATCAGTGGGTACATCATCTTCTATACATATAATCCGCTTCACTGTGTCCAGCTGTCCGCTTATATCTAGGAGCTTTCCCAGTTCCTTCTGGCTACAAACAACAGTTGCAACCTCCGTCTACATACATCGTGTTATTATATGTGAGAAAAATAATTGAATAAAGAAGATACACAAATTTGTGAACTTAAATATTGCAATAGTCAATAAAGACAACTTTCATCTAAATCATTTTACAGCATCTGCTTTAAAATGTTTCACAAACAGGTCCTCTGTCCTTAAATGTTGAATGTGCAACCAGCAGACTAGTAGAGAACCTGACATATTAAAACATTATTCTGAAAATTTTCCAAATACAAATTAGATGATGTCATGGATTCTTCACAATAGCACCCGTTTGGCTTCTCTGAGATCTTATTCACCATCATCATCAGCGTCAAAAAAATTCTATCATGAGATTCCTGTCAATCTAGAATTATGTCCACAATAAGCTCAAATATTCTTGTATCTTTCTTTCCTAATTATCTCTACTTACATTCTTTTCTGCCTTTCTCCAGTCCTTTTGGAGCCTTTTATTCATTCTTCCTGACTAGTGCAGTTTATGATCTCTTTTCCAGGTGATAAGACCATTTGAGTTTACGTTTCCTTATTTTTTGTCCTATTAATTCTACCTTTTGGACATCTTCAAAAAACATAGTTGGGCAAAAAAAAAATGCCGTGGTACAACTGCAGACTTTATCTAAATGCAATTGGAAATGTCAACAGAAATGAATTCTCATACCAAGAAATTCAGCACAGAGGAAATGTTTTGTATGATCCCAACAAGTACCCAATTCCAGTGATTGATGCAGAGAATAAAGGAATCTACTTTTCAGCATTTTTCATTTGCAACAGAAAATTTTAACCCCAAATAATCCTTACAGTTTGGTTGTCTACAATTGTCAATTAACCAATGTTTATGCAGTAAGGCAGTATGGCGGGGAAAAAAAAAAAAGAAATAAAATAAAAGAATCTTTTTCAGAAACAAATCTATGTAGCTGAGAAAGTGGGATGGACATTGGAGCATATCCATGCAAGCAAAACAAAATGTATGCAAAGTTAAAGATCTCCATAACAGAAGTCATTACTTTGGTATGACTGGCCCATGGTTGTGGGCTTCAAATTAGTGGAGAACAGTTCAGACGAATAGAAAATATAGTTTGTATAATATCGTTCATCTATTTAAAAGAATAAATTCAACTCAATTCATGTACAGAAGGAAGGAAGAAGAAACTAAAACTTCCATCAAAAGCAACATGCACCAGAGAAAGTTTCCCTATAAATGTGATGAAGGCAAGGAAATGAGCAGACACACTGGTCATGTACCTGAGACAGAAATAAATAAAACTAGGGAACATAGACTTGTACAACTACAGAGAGAGAGAGAGAGAGAGAGAGAGAGAGAGAGAGAGAGAGAGAGAGAGAGAACCTCATTTAATGAGTGGCAAAGAGCCTCCTCACCCAATGAAGAATATATGGTGATGACAGTGACATTCCTCCTGAAGCAACCCTAATTCAAGGAAAAAGAAAATGTTATAAAAGATTTGCTTATTATATATGCAGAAAATCAGAAAAATAAAATTGACTAAAATGCTACATTTACGCATAATAACAAGTTTTGGGTGTGTTTGGTATGGGTTAAAACTTCTGAAAGAAAAGTTTTACCATAAAAATTTTTAAAATAAGAAAAGTGATGGAACATGATGAGTTAATGATGGGGAGTAAAAGAATAAAGTTAAATAGATAAGATAATTATATGGGTATTTGTAAAAATAATAATTAAAAAGTAGATAGTTGTGTAAAAAGATGTGAAGAAATGATTAACAATAGGGTCGTTATGAAAAATGAAAATTTTTAGATTAACGTATTTCGTGAAATGTCAAACACATCCTTTATCTAATATAATGCCATTACAATTTCTGCATTTCGGATTAGAATCAGTGTCGCCTTTAAAATCCACATCCATTGCAATTAGATAAATCATCCTCAACATCTCAATAAATAAAGTGGTAACAGCTCATAATATGGGATTTTTTTTTAAGAAAAATAGAATAAGCATGAAATGGGATATGCACCTGCAAGGCAATAAACCATTCTGCTCGGGTATCAGAAAAGATTGCAACACGTTCATCCTTTCTATGGCCGAGTTCAACTAAACCAGAGGCAAAGTTGCACACAGCTTCAAAAGCTTCTCTGTAGCTAAGCCACTCATAATTTCCCAAATGAAGCTTCTCAAAGGACCTACCATCTTCAGTAACTTCAACATCCCTCGAAACTAGTTTCCGTGAGCCAAGCAAGCGCTTGTTTGCATGCTTCTTGCATGAATACTCGAACAGTTCTGCGAGTGTGAAAACACCTTCCCAGGCTGTTTGTACAGGGGAATCAAAACGGTAGTTTCGGATTGCATACCCTGCTTCACCACCAACATCAACCGGCAATCCCCTTTTCTTTTCCTTTTTGGAATTACGGAATATAAAAGAGAATAGAAGGGGAACAATGGCTCCAACAACATATGGGTTCATCTTTTTACGCACAGGCACACCTTAGTAAGCTCCACGTGGCAAAAGCTTTCACAAAAATATTTTGAACCAGAGGCTATCCATGCAACCTGCAAACCAGGAGTGATCAAAGAAATGAACACCTTTTATCATAATGCAATGATCAACTGAGAAGACTTTGCATGTATTGTTTGGCAATGCCATGATTGCTCTTTCTTAATTTCTTTAATGCCCCATGCATACTTAAGTCACATAAGCAGGCAACGTTCTAGCATGAATGATGGAACATTAAGCAATGATCGACATGGTGCATATTCGCAAGCAAGGTTAATCGATATAACACTGTATCCCAACGAATAATAAAATTTTCATCTGGCAGTCGTATATCAACGTTAAGGGACGCGAACACTAGGAGTTCTTTGAAAATTTTGAGAACCTGACCTCGCACCGAATCTGGGCTAAGCGCAATCAAAGCTGCAAAGATTTCTAATCCAATTAATTTCATTACTTGTCATTAAGTTGTTCAGCAATCATTAAAGCGGACATAAAGAAATCCAAATCTGAAAAAAGATTAAGCTAACTAAAGGAATACTTATTTCTTCACCTGCCATTAAAAAAATAATCGAGCATGTACTGAAACCGTACATTACCTTAGTCAATAAAATTAGAGTCAACAGATACATCAAAAAGGCTCAGAAGCATATATGAATCTGATGACGGGATAATATACAGGAAAATAAGGACCGGACGCTCCCGGTCGTCGACTACGGCAAAAGGCATTGATAAACAGAGAGCAGGAACGCCGACAGAGATCCAAAGTCGATACCTTCAAATCCAAATGGTCGGAGACTTGAACAGAATGCAGAAAATCTAGTCCGGCGGATCTGCGGTAGGCAAAAGGAGGGAGAGATTGGCGAGAGCTGGGAGAGAGATGGGGCTGAAAGCGGGAAAGTGCTGTGCGAGGTGTTCTTATGCGAGTGGTGGCGGAAATATCAATACAGTATGCGGTTGGAGTTTCAGAAAGTCTTTCTGCTCTTGTCGTTTTGTCACTTGCTTCTCGCTACCGCTCGCTCCCCCCACCTCTCCCTTGCCTGCCTGCCTGCCTGCCAGCCTGCCTGCCTTTGCTTCTCCAGAAGAAGACTCAACAGGCGGCCTGCTCGATACCGTGTTTTGTTCCCTGTAAGCTCTGGGCTCTGATTTTTCCTCAAGATGCCATATTCCTTCCAATCCAAGCCGTTCACGTATCAATTTCCAATTACATATTTGGAAATTCATAATACAACAAAATTTCTTAATATTCTTTATAAACCGTGTTACTTTTTAGCTCACGAATAGAATGGTTTTGCGGCACTATCGACCAGAAACGACCGGCGATAGTTGATCAACGGCGCAGATTGCCGTTACATGGGATCGCAAGAGTTGACGGATGCCGCATGGGAGATGAATTGAGAAAGCCGCATGTATTCCGTACTCCACCTATCTTATATACGTGCTCGCTTGGTGAATTTTTTTAATTATTAGATTTTCATCGATCATAAGCGGTTAGAAATCATTCAAGGTGTCTTTGGCAATTGATAAAAAATGTTAAGTTAAAATTTTTCAATCTAAAACTTTTTACTTCTTATAATTATCATATTTTTTAATCATTTTTTCACAATTTTTTATACAATTACCATACTTTTCAATCATTTCTACACAACTATACACATAATTAACTTATCTATTTTAACTTTATCTTTTTTATTACTCATTAATATTTCTATCATATTATATCATTTGATAATTTTTATTCTTCTAGATTTTTTCATCAGAAATTTTATTCATTACAGAACACATCGTCGATTAGAATTCTTTAGATTAGAATTCTTTAATTCTGTTGTAGTTGCACTCTCGCAGCCGACCGGACCGTAATTCTGAGGATGCGTACGCCGGTAGATCATGCACTGCTCGCGCGGTCCGCCTGACGTACCATAGCAAATGAATTAACTGTACAATAATATTTTAAATATATTCTGCACATTTATAAATAAGAAGAGTATAAAGTTTGTATATTATTTTACTAAAATTATCTATTTTTATCCTTATTAACTTTGTAAATTCTCTCTTTTGCTTAAAATTATTGCCAATATTAAGGCGGAGAGAGCCACGTGATTGTATTTCTAAAATTCTACGTGTGGACAGATTATTTGAATAAAATGATGTAATATTTTTCCATTTTTCACATTCTTGCTCAGGATAGAGTAGAAATGATTTCTTTAAATAAGGAATCATATTTACCGAATAATACGACTTCTATTAATCATAAGCGTTTTCACGTCATTGATTAATGTGAAGTTCCCTTCGTCTTTATATTTACCATAATTTATTTAGTTAAGAGACTCAATTTTATCAAAATTGAAGATGTACATAGGCAACATACATTTAAAAATATATTCATTCATAAATTATGAAAATAGTTAGATCGTTCAACAGGGAATTAAGATGTACTAGTATTTTATAAAAATTATTTATCGATATATTAATGATATTTTAGATAATTTAGATATTGAAAATATAATTTTTAAATTAATATTTAATAAATAAAATATTTTAGTATGTTGATTTTGAACATTTTACATGGGACCTATGCACGATAATACTGAGCAAGTTAAAAATTTTTAATAAAAATATAAATGGAGTTAAATATAATAAATGATGTTGCTTTTTAATAAATCATTATGTTGGGAAAAATAAATAGAGTTGCCTAAAAATAAGATTTCACAAAAGTGAATTCTGTGGTGAATAATTTGCTCTACTTCACAATTTTTCATGGAATGCTCACGCCTTATTTATAACATTTAAAATGGATAACCTCCATAATTCTGAGTTTTAATCAATAATAATAATAAATATGTATGATGTTATATTTTATAAAATTTATAGCAAGGTTTTGATCTACGAAAATTACTTTTCTTTGACATATGATTCTTTATTTCATCCAAATTTACAGTGGCGCGCAAGAGCAGACAAATAGCTTCATCTTTTTTATTATTATATTTACAATTCATCAAAAGGGATTTTTTTTTATCTTGCCCAACAAATTTTACCTAAAATAATAAGAGATCATGATCCTAATATAAATAAAAGGCATATGGTATATTTGGTTGGAGATAAAAAATTTTAATGAAAAAGTTTGAAGGTAAAACTTGTCAAGTAGAAAGAAAATAATGTGATGTAATAGAGATAATGATTGTGTGTAAAGAGAATAAATTTAAAATAGATAGGTTAATTATATGAGTAGTTGTGTGGAAATGATTGAAAAGTCGGGTTGTTTATACGGAGCTCAATTCAGTGCACCCGGGTGCATTCAGCCTCAACGCACCCGGGTGCACTGCACCTATTTTTTTTATTTTTT
>JAXCLR010000073.1:8634345-8651739 GCA_035584095.1 Annona squamosa
AATTGATACATATGTTAAATAAACCTATATTAACAGCTTCATGAAAAAATTTTCAAAAAAAAATAGGTGCAGTGCACTCCTGTTTATACAGAAAAATATGAACAAATAATCGAAAAATATGGTAATTATGAAAAGTGAAAATTTTAAATTGAAAAGTTTTGGATAACATTTTTTGTGTCCAACTAAACACACCCACAAGCTCCCCTTTTCTCTCCCCTCACTTCATTTGAAATTAGGTCAATGGACACAAGTGCTAAAGCACTGTTGAAAAATTCATAAGTGCCGGATATTAGAAACCTGCAGTGAAACCATACAAAATAATATAATTTTTTTCCAAAAAAATCAACCGCTTATTAATTCATGTTTTCTTACATTATAAATAGACTGTATTTATATTTTTTACTTATGAACAGTAAAATTATATTTTTAATTTAATAGACAGCTTTATTTTTTAAAAAAGTAAAAAGATGACAATGTTTTGATGAATTTTTGTCGAGTTTCTTTGGTGGAACTTTTGCTCCTCGTCGTAGTGTCACTTCAATAGTGGAGCCTAAGAGGACATGTGGTAATGTAAAGGATATGTTATACAGTCATTTGTAACATGAAGTACACTCAATATCTAATCCAAGCAAGGTACCACTGCCACATTGCAATCAATTTTCATGTATATATACGTGTGGGTGAGAAAGAGGATGGTGTGCATAAGTTGACACCCAACTATTTTTTTTTATTTTTTTACCTTTACATTTTTATATTTTTTATATATTTTATAAGACTACTTTATTTACTTTTTCTTTATTCCACTTTACCCCTAATATATTTATTTCATTTACACTCCTTTTCCTTTAAAATAAGTATTAGTAGCTAAATACTCCATGATTTCCAAAACATATCCAATGCAGCCAAATATATATTGTATAGTACCAAAACATTAGCTATATTAAATGAAATTTATTGTGATGCTAATTTTTTGATTTGTCAATTCCTCATTAAATATATAACACATGCACAAAGTAAGATAGGACAAGAATTTAATACACTAATATCTTATCATTTATTCCTCACTGCAATTGAACTCGCGATGGTAATCCGACGAAGCCGAAGATTCCTGAACCTATTGTCATTAATTGCATGCCAAGCTGAAGATTCCGTAACCTGTTGTCATTAATTTGATGAGATGTCACACTAAAAATCTAAAAACAGTCACACGAGACCGCTTAAGTTTTTTTTTTTTTTCCCCCCGTTTTCCCACGTGTAATTTCTAACAGACGAGAAAGCAATTTTGTTTTCCACAAATGTGAAATTTTTACCTTTTTTTTCTTAAAATTTAAAGGGAACCGAACATTGTAAGGCTTTCTCTATGCACTTCTGCCTCCTCTTTACACTATGCGATGAAAATGGGAACTTCAAGTAGCCTTTTCTCGAGAGAGATGGATGAATTCCTGGTTACACAGCATCTGTCTGTCACAACTCCCGCTAGAAGATAACTACGTATTTTAAAATGTGTAACGACTAACAAGATGAGAATAGAAAGATCATGAACGAAATTTTAAATTAAAAAACTTTTATTATTTCAATTGTAGCAACCTAATTTTTTCATTTTCTATACTATATTTCCCATTTTCATTTATCATCTTACTTTTTCATTTTCAATATATTTTTGCATTACAATACATTATCACATCCTCATCCTAATTCCTATACCAACATCCCTAATAAGCGCTTAATTTAAGATCGTTTGGTATCAGCTAAAATGGGAGAAAAAATTGCCCTTCATCTTGTATACTTTTTTATATAATTTAGCATTTTAATTACTTACTTATCCTACCTTTTTCTATTATTATCTCTATGTTGCAATCTTTTTCATATTTTTATATAACTACCCCATTTATTTAATTTGTTTTTATTTCCCTTAATTACTCCTAACCATTAATTGCTCCTATTATATATGCCATCATATCATACTCTTACTTTTTCATAGTTTTTTCTCTCAATTTTTAGACTTTAAATCTAAATATCTGTTTACTGAGGTCACCGTACAGTTAATTCCAACGAAAAAAGTTTCAAGTAATTGGAATTTAGGTCATATTGCATTAATCAACGAGATCTACACAGGCCATTATATTTGTGAATATTTAATTAATAAAAGTATAACTATTATTTTAATAAAAAATTACTTTTAGATAAAATATTACTTAATATAAATTAACTCACCTTTAATTAAACATTTTAATTTGAAGGTCTAAAATTTTTAATTTCGGTAATTTAATTTTTTGATTCGTTGATATTATTTTACTAAGGGTGTGTTTGAGAATAGAAAAAACTTTTGATGAAAAGTTGTAAAGATGAAAAGTTGTCAAATGATGTGATATAATAAGGATAATGATGATGAATAAATAAGATAAAGTTGAAATAGATAGATTTGTTGTGTTGGTAGTTATGTAGAAATGATTGAAAAGTAGGGTAGTTGTATAAAAAAATATGAAGAAATAATTAAAAAATAAGATAATTATGAAGAGTAAAAAGTTTTAGATTGAAAAGTTTTAAATTGACAATTTTTTGTTGTTACCAAACACACCCTGAATTAGTAGTAATAATCTTAGAACATAATGATGAGATTGCGTTTAGTTAATTAAATAATTTCTATGACTAAATCTAAAATATTTCTCTAATTTTCCTTCGATAAACCAACGTAGTTGAAATAAATAATGCCATACAATTAAACAAATTAAAGTAAGAAAATTTCCCTTGCCTTATTTTGATCAACATTGAAATATCTAAAACATTTCACCACAATAAAGTTATAATTGATTATTTCACTACAAATACTTGGATATTTTTGAATGATAAAATTTGGTTAAATGGAGACTTTTTCACTTTGAGTGTAGCCAAAGGTAATGTTTAATAAAACTATTAAAATTTGATGGTAGCTAGTAATAAAATGTTAGTTTCAATTAATATAATATCTATTATTTAGCTTCATTTGTTACCAAATACAACTAAATTAAAAATCGACCATCCTAGGACCACGATTGCATGCGCTTGGAGCATGAGCGTTGCATGCCCCCGGACACATACACCTATTTTTTTATTTTTTTTCAAACTTTTTTTATGATATTATTAATCTATATCTATTTAAGATGTGTATAAATTTTTACCATTTTTGAAGTTTTTTAGGTATTTATTTTTTATTTTTTAAAATCAGTTCCATTTTAGGAAATTTAAAATTATCTAAAATGCCACTAATTTTCAAAAATAAAAATAAATATCTAAAATACTCTAAAAATGGTAAAAATGTATATACATGTTAAATATACTTAGATTAATAATTTTATAAAAAAAATTGCAAAATAAATAAAAATAAATGGGTGTATTTACCCGGAAGAATGCTGCATTGCATGCTTCCGGGCGCATGCAATCGGAATCCACCATCCTATGCGGCTGGCAGGATAGGAGCAACCATGCAGTTCATTCGTATTTTATATTTTTTATAGAATAGTTATTCTAAATGTATTTAATTAATATGCCTAGTCTTATCAATTTTTAAGTTTCAAACATTTCAAATATTTTAGTTATCTCCAATGGTTGAATTTCAAACGTCAAAGGTATTTTGTACTTAAAATGCTGCAATTTTAAACTTGAAGTTTCGCATACGAATCACTTAACCACGTCAAAAACCCAATCAAAGACATGTATAAAGATTAGAAGCCACGTCCTCTGAATACCCAAACCATCAATTCTCTGTTAACAGCTGCGCTCGGGTGTAGAGAAAATATTTGGACTAATGTTAGTTCTTCCGACTTCAGCTGCGACTAGCCAACGACAATGAAATTTACAAGTAGGCCTCGTTCATCTAAATGCTGCCCCGGATAATTTTCGGGCCACGACGGGCGATTGTGATATCTGTATTTATTTATTGTTTGACTTGCAAGTAACATGTCATGATCTGCAGCTCTAAAGGCCTGCACGACAAGCATGTATGGCCGCTAAACCTGATAAAGACATCAGCTCCTCGGACTCTCATTCTAGCGTCTCTTATTTCAGATATCATTTCTAATCAACTTTCGATCATGACTTATAGAGCTCTCAAATCGTACACACAACACCTAAAGCCCAATATGATATCACTACTTTTATATATTGTCAAATGGTTGACATGAATAAATTAATGTTGTGTAGGAAGAGAGGTTCAGGACTTCAAGTTGGGTACGTATTATCCTCCAATATCCTTAATCATTTTATGCAATAGAACTTCTTTATATGTCCTTTGAAGAGCTTTAGTTTCCAAAATCTTAGTCGTGGATCATTAATTATGTCGGTATTATCAACAAAACTAATTAATATAATACGATTATCTATCTTTTCTTAAACTAACAGACACATGATATGATGTGAAAAATATATTAAAATAAATCATTTTTCTATAATTAGAGAAGCAAACCATACAAAAATTGCCACAATGAAATTTTTAAAAGGTTATATTTCTGTTTTGCATGAGTATATGCATAATCAACTTAAGCAACATAAAATTTTGATATTTTATAAAACTTTTGAAAGAAAAGTTATTAATGAAAAATTGTATTTAATAGAGAAAGTGATTTGAATATAACAAGAATAATGATAATGATTAAAGAGAATAAAGTTAAAATAAATAGGATAATCATATGAAGAATTGTAAAGAAACGATTCAAAAGTAAAGTACTTACATAAAGGATATAAAAAATTATAGAAAAAGAAGACAAAAGCTGAGGAAAAATTTTAGTTAAAATTTTTTTTGGTGAATACTAAATTCTCCCTAAATTTGAATTGTTCATGGAAGGAAAGGTCACCCAAATGTATTCTTGCATCATTATATAAGGAAAATTTTTATTTGAATAAATGATTTCAAGGTGCACTCTTTTATCATCCCTCACCTCCGGTTAGGAATGGGTGAGCTGGTTTTTTATAAGGCACATTTTTTACTATATGAAAAATTAAGACATTAGATGACTAGTTTTAAAATGAATCATGGTTCAATTTCCAAGTAAAATTAAATTTTAAAATTTTTTATGAATATGTGAGCACAGTTTTTATTTAAAGGAAATTAAAGCTTAAAATTTATATAGGTAAGAATGTAAAGATCCCCGTTGATCATTAAGAAATAGACAAAGAACAACATCTAGGATCGATGTGAGTTTTGAAAAGATATGACCAAATTTAGCAATTAAATCCACACAATAGTTCTACTTTGATAGACATGTTAAAATTTTGCTTCCTAATCTAGTTAAATAAGATGCTTAATTTTCACAAAAAAATGGTTAAAAGTACCTTACTAATAAAGCATACTAGATAAGAATTATACAGCTAGCCTATTATTAAAAATCATCTTAACTTTCCCATATCCTCTAAACAATACAAATTAAAGACTTTAACAAATTACCCAAATATCAACCAGGAACATGATCACATGGAACATGATCACATGCACCTAGGTGCACTTAGCTTCGGCGCACTTAGGGTATGTTTAATCTATTTTTTAATTTTTAAATTTTTTTATAGAATTGTTAATCTAAATGTATTAATCATATGTATAAATTTTTACCAAATTCTAAAAATATCACTAATGTTAAAAAATTCAAAAAAAAATCTAAATGTATTAAACATATGTATCAAATTTTACTAAATGCTAAAAATATCACTAATGTTGAAAAATTCAAAAAAATCTATAAATTCCCAAAAAATAATAAAAATTGATACATTTGTTAAATATATTTAGATTAACAGTTGTGTAAAAAAATTTAAAAAAATTATAAAATAAATATGTGTACCCGAGTGCACCAAACCTAGGTGCACTGGATCACTTTCCTATTAACCATAAGAAGAGGAAACCAACATTAGCAATATTGTTATCTAATTTGTATTATTATATACAGTGCTAGGAGGACGAATCCAAGAAAGGCGGCCCAGCCCAAGCAGCCCCACCATTTTGTTTCTGTTTGTGACATGCCTGAATCAACCTTTCCTTTTGAAAACTAAGGCCAATTTTCTTGGAATTGGGAGGGCAAAAAATATAATTATTGGCCTTTTTGCTGTATTCTGTTTGGTGCTAAAAAAAAAAAAACAGCAAAATTATCCAAAAAAAACGAAACAAATATCCATTGGATATAACAACAAAGATAAAACGACGCAGCGTCAAGGTATTCCAATTTTTTTATAAAAAAAAAAAAAGAAAAAAAAGAAGATGAAATGAATTTGTTATAAAAAATTTGTCAATCCAAGCCATCATTCGTAAATTCAGGCGGGACCAAAACTGATGTGGCCAACAGCAAGTACGATTTTAGCCTATGAACATTTTATTTTTACGTCCACCCTTTTATGTATGTTTCCCAACCTAGCTTATACAATCCTCTTGGAACGTGCGGTGTAACGTTGTCAGGACTTTTTTCGGATGAATGGCTCGGATTCTGCATAAAGACGCGAGTGAGTCCAAATCGAAGTTTGTGCCTTTGGCATGTGGTGTCATCCAGGGGTGGGTCGAGACGGGTCAAGATGTGCCCAACTCTAATCTTACTTTTCAAAAATTTTATTTGACTCTTATTTTTATAACGGGTAGGGAATAAAGTCAGTTTGACCGTCACTTTTTTCTACCAAGTATCCGAACAAAATTCGGGTCGGTATCAAATTAACAATTCGGATAAAAACTATAGGTCAAGTAAGAAATTTTAAAAAATTTATAAATTTTTCAAATATAAAGATAAATTTATATTAAATTTAATTACTATATGCTTCAATCTATTACTAATCAGTCAAAGTAAAATATAAATACTTAAATAAAATATGAATATTAGCACTTTTTTAATGTGAGAGATAAGAAAATGGGTCGCTGGGTAAGTCCGCCCCGACCCACTGTTCTTTAAAAAATCAAATGCCCTGCCGGACCAGCCAGGTACATAATTCCGTCCCACCCCGGTATTCAATAGGGTCCGGGCTGGGCGGGGCAGGGCGGGTCAATTCCCACCTCTACGGCTATTAACCACTCGTGTCATCCCCGGCCACAAGCTGCCGCATCACGACGACGTAATAACAGCCTGGCGCATGTCAGGACACATGTTTCTACATCAATGATCCAAAAGTTATCTAGACCGCTCAGTTCATCTGATTTTGCCCTAACGATGATAAAAAGGGGCCGGGTTGGGCGATGAAAACACAGCAATACCACGGTATTCGGTGCTCCATAGCCAACAAAAAAAAACCCAACTCAATCACGGGCCCATTTTCGCCCACCACGTGCGTGAGAGGCAAGTTCTGCAACCCGACAATTGTCGACATTCCAGTCCACGTATGCGACCTCCAGCTGCCGCGCACGCTTGTGTTACTCACACGTGACAACTAAGTCTCTCTGCGCTCTCTGGAATCTGTCTTCCGGTGTTCCCTCCCGAGTCCGACAACCTACGCTCTGTTTCCAACAGCTCTTCTTCTTCCGCCCGCCAAAATGCAAAGCAGACGGATCAAGAAAATGACATCCAATCACTTTCTAATTCAGATGGCAGCAAAACCTACCTTCCTCTTCCTTTTCATTTTGTTCCTCGTCTTCTCCCAATCTCCATATCTGTCCCAGGGCCAACACTTCCTCCCACAGGGGCAATGGCTTCTTCTGAATCCCAGCATCGGCATCTCCGCCATGCACATGCAGGTCCTCCCCACAAACCAGGTTATCATGTTCGACCGCACCGACTTCGGCCCCTCCAATCTCTCCCTCCCCAACGGCCGCTGCCGCTCTGACCCCAACGACTTCGTCATCAAGAACGACTGCACCGCCCACTCCATCATCTATGACATTCCATCAAACACCCTCCGTCCGCTCACCATCCAGACAGATACTTGGTGCTCCTCCGGCTCCCTCCTCCCCGACGGGACCCTAGTCCAGACCGGCGGATACAACGACGGCGAGCGCGCCGTCCGCACCTTCACCCCGTGCCCCAATGCCCAAGACTGTGATTGGATCGAGCAGCCTGCATACCTTTCAGTCCGCCGCTGGTACGCCAGTAACCAAATCCTCCACGACGGCCGCGTCATCATCGTCGGCGGACGCCGCCAGTTCAGCTACGAGTTCTTCCCAAGAACGGACACCGCCTCGCCTAATTACTATCTTGGGTTCTTGAAAGACACCCGCGACGGCGCCAATGAGAACAACCTCTATCCGTTCTTGCACCTGCTGCCGGATGGGAACCTCTTCATCTTCGCCAACTACCGGGCGATCTTATTCGACTACATGAACGGCCGTGTCCTCAGGGAGTACCCGCCGATCCCAGGCGGAGATCCGCGGAATTACCCCAGCACTGGTTCGTCGGCACTCCTCCCAATTCGGCTCGATGACGGGGACGTCGCGGGGCCAATGGAAGACGCGGAGGTTTTGGTGTGCGGCGGCGCCGGTCGAGGTTCTTTCGAGCACGCCATCAACGGCACGTTCCTCTCGGCGCTATCGAGCTGCGGGCGGATTCGAGCGACGGCTCTCGATGCAAGGTGGCAAATGGAGGAAATGCCAATGCCCCGCGTGATGGGAGACATCCTCTTCCTCCCCACAGGCGATGCTATCATCATCAACGGCGCAGGGAGCGGCACGGCGGGGTGGGAGCTGGCGCGGAGGCCAGTCAACAGCCCAGTCATCTACCGGCCATCGAACCCCGTCGGGAAGCGGTTCGACGTTCTCAGACCATCACCGATAGCCCGGCTGTACCACTCAGCCTCCGTGGTGCTTCCCGACGGGCGGATTTTGGTGGGCGGCAGTAATCCTCACGTGTATTACAATTTCACCGGCGTGGAGTACCCGACAGAGCTAAGTTTGGAGGCATTCTCGCCGCCATACCTGGCGGCAAATTACGCTCCCCTCCGCCCCGAGGTGGTGTCGTCTGTGCCAGAGAGGTTCTTGTCCTACGGCCAGCAGATTGCTGTGCATTTCTTCCTGTCGTCGTACATGCCGTCTGCAGGGCTGTCGGTGACGATGCTAGCGCCGTCTTTCACGACGCATTCGTTCGCCATGAATCAGCGGCTGCTAGTGCTCAAGGTGACGGACGTGGCGACGCTGTCGCAATTCTCATATCGGGTGACGGCGATGGGACCGCCCACGTCCGCTATCGCACCGCCGGGGTATTACATGCTGTTTGTGGTGCATGCAGGGGTGCCCAGCCATGGAATCTGGGTAAGGATGCAGTGATCTTTGATCTTTCATTCCTAAATTTCTTGTCTTTTCCAACTCTTTTCGGTTTCTCTCAGTTTTGTTATTATTTCGCGCCACTCGGAGATTCATTGGATTTTAACTTTTTTTTTTTTTTTTTTTTTTTTGAAACGTCAACGGCCAGATTTCACTTACCAGACGTTATTTCGTTTTCCGGCCATTTTGTTCATGTTAAAAGGCTGTGTTTTCAGCTCAAATCAAACTGGAATTTTGAATGTGAACATACTGTTTCTCGTTATCAAGTTGCATTTAATTCTCGCTGTGTCTAATTTACTGTGGACCAACCAGCTTCAAATAGACCAAAATCTTCAATTTTTACCCATGCGGTGGAATAGATATACTTGACCTGTCCGGTGGAAAGTATCAATTTCTCTGTTGATTTGAGGGTAGATAAGTTGGAGGATACAAAATGAACGGTTGGTCTTGGTTCGTTTTCCTTTTGCAATATTTTGCAATCGCTTCTTCATGCATTGGTGATGGTACGGGACCGAAATTAATTTTTTAAGAGTCCATTCTGGAAGGAAAATTTTTTTTTTTATGTAAATTTTTTTTAAATAGGAGCAAATAATATGATATGATAAGATAATAATAATGAGTGAAGAAAATAAAATTAAAATCGATAAATTAGTTGTGTGAATAATTATGTAAAAATGAATAAAAAGTAGAGTAGTTGTATAAAAGATATAAAAATTGATTTAAAAATAACATAATTGTAGAATGTGAAACTTTTTAGATTGAATTTTTAAAATTTTAAAATTTTTATACATAGGGTGTGTTTGAATACAATTATCACTTCTTACAATTACCTATTTTTTAATTATTTTTTTCTCATCTTTCTATATAATTAACTTACTTTTTAATAATTTCTTCACAAATGTTTCGTTTAGCAAATGTTAGTTTAAGCTAAGCAAATGTTTCATTTAGCCAACCTTAAAAAATCAATTTATGAATAATTCATCTTATACCTATAACATAATCCTTAATATATTCACAATATTTTATAAGTTTCTATTATACTCATAACATTCCAATATAAATTTCAACCATACTTACGTCATTAAAATCATTATTATCTATTTCATTAAAAAAATGATTTTAGCCCTTTTAAAAAATTTTCTAATTAAAACAAATCAATCTTAATATAACTTTTAAATTATTTAATATCTTGTATTAATGATTTACTACCATCAACCGAGTCATGTTAAGGTTAACTTATCTTAATTAGAAAATTTTAAATATGCAAAATTGTTCTTTCAATAGGGTAGATTGTTCTTTTAATAGGGTAGATAACGGTAGTTTTAACCGTGTAGGTATGAAAAGAATTTATGATGAAATATTATAGGTATAAGAGGAATTTGTAAAAAGTTGTAGTTATATTATGAATTATATGCAATTCTTATGGGTATAAGAAGAATTATCTCATCAATTTATAACAATTTTTTTACTTTTTTCTTTATACAATTGTTTATCTAAGTATATTTAACATATAATCTAATTTTTTACTATTTTTCGATATATGTATATATTTTTAAAAAAATTTTAAACATCTACGTGTATTTATATATAATACAATTATTGTTAAAAATCTTTAAAAATATATACACATATTCAAAAATAGAAAAATTTTATTTGTATATTAAATATACTAAAATAAGCAAGTATATAAAAAAAATATTATAGATAATATTTTAGACAGACTAAACAAGACTTATTTCGTTCAGACTCACTTGATCACTCCTTATTAATCTATTTATTCTTATTTTATTTTTTTTACTCTTCATCGTTAATCTTATTCTATCATATTATTTCATAATTTAAATTTTACATATAAAAAATTATTCTCTAAAAATTATATCGATCCTGAAGACACCTGCGTGGGAAAAAAAAAAAGACACGGCGGGAGCCATTTCATATTCAGCGAGCTTTTTAGTTTTTTGATAGGTGGGGCAGAAATTGAAGACTACTGACAAATGGATTGGCCCACGTGCCCACCGCCACTGGGTGGCAAAATAAATGTATTAAAATAACTGCACACATATCCGACTGATGGGGTTTCCTCGAAACTGGCAAATGTACGGCCACCTTCTCTCCAACTGTCCAATGAATGCCCAGGGAATAGGACGCATGGCTAAGCATTTACCCTTCAAACAGGCGTGGCGTAATTTTTCTTCTTTTTATTTTTAAATGCGTGCGCTTTTCTTTTAAGTACACCTTTTATCATATAAATTTTTAACATTTTTTCTTTCATTTTTAAAAAAATTAATACGATTACATGGCACATGTATACATGCCTATTTTACTCTACTCCGAAAGTAAATTAAGAGGGCTGTTGATCTCCTATGCCACTTCGCTGTCACTTTCTTTCTCTAGCATGTGCTAATTTTTCAAAACTTATTTGTATTTTAATGTTTAAAATAAAAATAAAAATAAATTCAAAATTTTCAAAACTAAAAATAATATTCAAAAAATAAACTAGCAAATTTCTTATGCAAGAAGATCTAGGCGAGACCAATATATAATACATATATATAGTGAAACTGCTACATAATTAATTATGCATTTTGCTCAAAAGGACTCTATATGTACTTAAATATATTCATATTTTGTACAATTATTTATCTATATATAAATTTCATACCAAATTATTTACATGTTAAAAAAAACTTAAAATTATTATTTACATCAAACTATTTTATTACGTCGAATTTGTATCATTTTTAGATAGAATCTATACACATATCCAATTGGTATAAATTTGGTATGGTAATAGAATACATAATTCTAAATATTATGAGGAGAAAATTATAATTTTATGGTCATATAGGACTCATTTTGAGATAATTGTCTCGTTCAGTAAAGCTGCAACTGAATATTTTTCAGATATAAATTTGAAAAAAATAAAAATGAAAATATTTTTACCACCCATATGAGTGCATTTGCTTATAAAAACTCAAAAAAGTATCGAATATATCAAAAAAGTATCAAATATTACATGGTCCGACCTGCACACAATTTATTTTTTGCAATTTATAGACTACCTTGCGGCTATCTTTGCGCACGTATATGATTTTATACTTGGGATTGGAATGATTTTAGAATGTAATTTCCATTACCTGTGTTTCGAATCATTTTTTTCCTCTATTCCATTCGATTCCAATGAAATAAGATTCATGTTACGGATTACCAAGGTTTTGAAATGGTATAGAAAGAAATTGACGAAGAAGTAGATGAAGCGCAGGATTAATCACATTCCATTTTTGAAAGCTTGGGCTTGGGCTTACCCACACGCGCCATGCCGCCGACCGTGGGAGAACTGAGAAGGCAAAATGTTTGATTTATAGCGAACAGCCATTGGCTGGGGACAGGATTGCATTGGGATGTGGGGAAGAATTGAATGTCGGCACTGCGAGGCATTGCGATACTATCATCTTTGCTGGTGCTCATTGCACACGGATATCAACCTTCCCTCAATACCACTGTATGCAAATGGCTTTTGACTTGGCATTAACATCTTATAAAAATAATGAATATATCCTTTAATTGAAAATCACTACAAATAGGGGTTGGATAGGATAGGACATGATGATTTAAAATGGAATCTTCTTTCCGCGTACATTTTTTATCCAGTTCCAAAGCACATTTACTCATTCTCAGTACACTTTTATCTTAAATTTTCATCACATCCAAACTCTATACAGTCCCTAATAAATCATTGATAGGGGCGGAGTGGGTAAACATCATCCAACTGCAGAGAGTTTTTTCTTATTACATGGGTTACAATCAAGACTAAGCTTTCGCAATTGGCAATTCCGCATGTCATAACATTGAGTTGCTGAAAGTTTCTAGTCGAACGTGCCCGACTATTCCTGTCACGCTCCCGTGTTTTCCATTGTTTCCGTCAAACAGTGTTGCCAATTGGCAATTGCCATGTCATTATTTATTTTTTATTTTTTTCTAAAATTTGGAGATGCTCGAACCCTTTTTGAAATTTGGAGATGCTCGAACCCACTCCCAAGTATTGGGAAAAGGAAAGGAACCCTATTCTCAATTAACAACAAAAAAATTCTTGCCCAACTGGACGAGAATATAATTTTGTGGAATCTCTCACTACTCAGCTACATCCAAATGACCTAAAAGAGTAATCACCAGTTCAATTAACATGGGAATAAGAGATATGAGAAAAATCTAATTCCATGTTTTTAATTTCTTACGGACAAAAATACAAATTAGAGAAATGAAATGCCATACCCTTTAACCAAGTAATAATTACCAATGCATAACTCTCAATGACTAGGTTGTTCAAACCTTTTCCTACTAGTCAGTTAAGTCTTAGAAAAATAGTTGTATGCCTTGATCTCCATACAGCTTGTTTTTTTAGCTCATAATTCCTTTCAATAAGCCGCTGCTATAAAGGCCCCATTTTCATCCTTGACCACAATCCCGAAGTCTATAAGCTTGTTTTCATTTAAACAAGATGCATCAACTACTGACTTGACTTTCTACTCATCCCACCTTCTTGTTTGGGATTCAAAAAAGAAGTTATCCTTTGAGTTCCAACAGAGATAAGAATTTGATCCGTTCACTTGTTACAAGAAATTTCACCCATTGGTCATTATCAATTCTCCATTTGAATCCCCATCAAAGGAGAGATCTAGTTGATGTCAAACTTCTCCATAAGAGGGAGCACCCAAGGTCTAAACCTCTTCATTTGGAAAATATTGTGCTTTCAATACCTGATAACACAAAGAAGTAGAGTTAGTAGCCATTCTCCACATTTGTTTTGCCAACATAGCTTGATTGAATGATGTCAATTCTTTGAATCTCGATCCCCCTCCTACCTCGGAAATACATATTTTTTTTTGCCACGAAACCCAGCTAATTTTCCTCTTTCCTGCATTGTTACCCCACCAGAACTTGTTAATCATAGCATTTATCTCCTTACAGAATGTTTTTGGAAAAAGGAAAAGATTCGTTGTGTAGCTCGATATGGATTGGGCAACTGCTTTGATCATGACCTCCTTCTCCCCATAAGAAAGAAGTTTGGATTGCCATCTTGGGATCCTTCGCCAAATCTTTTCTTTCATTGCTTGGAATTTAGCTTTCTTATTTTTTTCCTATCCACATGAGCAATCCTAAATAGTTCTTTAGCTCTTGGTTGTTTAATCTCATCCTCGTCTCCATCAAGCTTCTAATGGTTGTTCTCGTATTCTTGCTAAAGAATGATGTTGTTTTCTTTTGATTAATAAGTTAACCAAAGAAACTTGCATAGTTTCAAAGAATGTTTGACATATGCCTCACTTTCCTCTCGTTTGCACACATGAAAAACACGACATCATCTGCAAAAAATAAATGGATAAGTTTTAGGTCATTCCTTCCTACATGAATACCATTTAACAGCCCCAATTCTTGCTCTTTTGAGATGATCGCACATAAACCTTCATTTTTACATCTTCTTGTATAAATATCATACTTTTTAATCATTTTTATATAACTATTTAGGTAACTAACCTATCTATTTTAACTTTATGCTTTTTACTTGTTATCATTTCCTTTGTTATATTATATCAAAATTTCTCATTTTAAAAACTTTTTACGCTAAAATTTTTTTATCTAAAAGGTTTATCACTTCCTAAACACAAGATGGAAAGTTTCCGATGAAAAAGTTTTTAAAATATGAAAAAAATTATATAATATAATATGGGTAATTATGAAAGAAGATAAAACAAATTAAATTAATTGTATAAGTAGTTGCATAAAAATAATTAAAAATTATAATAATTATATACAAAGATGATAAGAAATAATTTAAAATATAATAGTTGTAATAACAAATTTTATACTGAAAATTTGTATTAAAAAACTTTTAGTGCAAATAAATATTTTATTTGGAAAGTACAGAAATTTAAGCTTTTTACCATTTGTAGTATGAGTTTTTTTTTCCTTTTAAAAGGAGTATTTTTAGTTTTTTTGGTTTTGAAGAAAATATACATAATTATAAAAATGGTAAAGCTAATATACCTAATTAAACAATTTTATAAAACAATTTATAAGAATGGCCTTTGTAACCTAGGCACATTGAAGGATTTAATATTTATGTTAAATCAGCTAGTTTATATATTTTCAATTTTTTTTGTGAATATTGTTTCGAATTTATATAATTCATATATGAATCTTTATTACTTTGGATATATATATATTTTTCAATTTTAAAAGTCAACATTTTTTAAGGTGAAAGTAACCTAAATGCTTAAAAAAATACACATGTTAGCTTAGCCAGTAAAAAAAATTGATATGGCTAACAATATCTTAATCTGTGTATTATATATTTTCAGTTTTTTTATGTCAATATTGTTTCAAATTTATATAATTCATATATGAATATTTAATACTTTGGATATATGTATATTTTCGATTTTAAAAATCAATAATTTTTTAAGGTGAAAGTAACCTAAATGCTTAAAAAATACATATGTTAGCTTAGCTAGTCAAAAAAATTCATATGGATATCAATATCATAACCTACATATAAAAAAGTCAACTAATCCAACGCAATGAATGTGGAGGCTCACTTCTATGTAACTATACCAAAGTTAACTAATCCTCGTGTACCAAAGTTTGCTTATTTTTTTAAAATTTTAGAAATCAAAAAATTTTCCCAAGTTAATGAGGTAAAAGCTGTTAATTTCTAAAATTATAAAATATACAAATTTAAAAATAACATTTTAATTTATAAATTAAATATAACCACACAAAAAAAATATGATATAATATTTGATAATAAAGAATAAAAATAGTGTTCAAATATGTATATATTAGGTATATACATAGTTATGTTAAAATAATTAAAAAATAATATTATATGAAAAATATAAATAAATAATAAAAATATAAAGTAATTATCTAGAGTTAAGACTTTTAAATTAACAAATAAATAATTTTAAATACAATTATTAAACTTATTTTTAATTATAAATATACCTAATTCTCTATATATCTGAATAATTACAATTACCTAAAAATTTTTATATATACTCAATAATTATTTCATTAATTTCTAATATACTTCATATTACAACTTAAAATGCAAAATAATTTCAAATTCTAAAATAGTGCTAATTAATAAGCGTTCCCAGTTTCTTTTTTATTCAAATTGTGGGCGTGTTTGTTTAGGATAAAAAAGTGTCAACTAAAACTTTTCAATCTAAAATTTTTTCATAATTATTTTATTTTTTAATTATTTTTTTACATTTTTCTATACAAACTACCCTATTTTTCAATTATTTCTATACAAATTTTAGAAGTAAACATTTAGGCAAATATTGCTTTTTAGTAAGAATATTCAAACTTTTCTCGCTCATGTGGCCAAGTCACTTGTGTCATAGCTCTGAGGAGGATTTGTGCTCAACTGCATTCACTTGTCCCTTAGCTAAAATAAGAGAACCTTTCGTCAGTTTCCATTTACTACCACCAAATTGATGACAGTATCCATCATTGTCTAACTGTCCTGTAGAGATTAAATTGAATCGGAGTTCTGGAACATGTTTGACACCTTTCAACACCAGTTTGCATCCCATGTCTGTTTCTAGTCAAACATCACCAATACCTTGAATCTTGCATCTGCTATCATTTCCCATCCTGACATAGCCAAAATCTTCACTAGTGTAAGATGAGAAGAACTCTTTACATGGAGTAACATATGAAAAAGCTGCAGAATCTATTATCCATGTAGACACATTATTAACAAAACAATCAACATCACAAGCACAACGTTATCTTCGAATGCAACTGCTGCTTTTTCTGTGTCATCTTTATTTTTTTTATTTTTCTTTTTATATTCTTCCTCTCTTTTCAACTTTTTGCATTCTTTAATTACATATCCAGGCTTACCACAATGATAGCATTTGACTCCTCTTGACTTTGATCTTCTTCTCGATTTATCACGATTCCATTTAGACTTGTCACGATCATTATTATTGCGAGAATATCTATGCTGATTTTTCCATTTGTTTTCTATAACTAGTGCTTCAGAATTGACGGATGTACCTTATTTTCTCCGTCTTGCCTCTTTATTAAACATGCTTTCACCACATCTATTGATATAATACCATTAGGAGCAGAGTTACTGAGTGAAATTACCAAGGTTTCCCAACTGTCTGGCAAAGAACTCAACAAAAGTAATG